>SJXP01002936.1:41415-108981 GCA_006408505.1 Damaliscus lunatus | reverse complement strand
ACAGACACCTCCCTCACCCCCCCCCCCCGCCCCCGCCTCCGCGCCCTCCGCCCGCCACCACATTCACAAAGCAGCTCCAGGTCCTCAAACAAACAGGCTTCCTTGCCGTCTGCCCCCCTCAGCCTTTCCAGCTCATCTGCACACCCACTCGGTATCCAGCTGTGCTGGCTCTGTGGGGTCCTTTCTCACCCCTTCTGTCTGTACACACTGGTCCCTCTGTGCCAGAGCCAGGGAGCAGTGCGCCAGGACACAGAAGGAAGGTGGAAGACGGGACCTGCCATTCCCTCCTACTCCTCCAGGGGGCGTCCGTGCCCTCTGTCTTCCCCCAGCCCTCAGTGGGTGCACTTGACCGTTTATGAGTCCCCGTGCCACCCACTGTAGCTCAGTTGGGAAAGAATCTGCCTGCAGTGCAGGAGACCTGGGGTCGACTCCTGCGTCAGGAAGATCCCCTGGAGAATAAAATGGCAACCCACTCCAGTATTCTTGCCTGGAAAGTCTCATGGACAGAGGAGCCTACAGCCCATGGGGTTGCAAGAATCAGACACGTCTTAGCCACTAAACCACCACCACCACCCGCCACCCATAAACTATGAATGCAGGAAGGCGCCTCCGTCCAGCGTGTTCTGTCCCAGGAACCCTGCACCTGCTGTGCCTTCTTCCAGGATGTTTCCCCAGTTAGTCTCAGGGCTCCTGTGTCTCCACATCTCAGACAGCAGCTGCCCTTGCTTTTCCTTCACAGCACAGGTCGCAGCCCACTAGTGGATTTTCTATGCTTATTCACTGTGTCCTCTACACGGTGCAGAGTATTGTCTTCTATCTTGATGTGTGGGTGGGTCCTCAGCACTTAGGACAGTGCCTGGCTCCTCAGCAAACCTCTGCCGATTGAATGAATGATGGTGGTGGGGACTCTGTCTTATTTGTATCGCCTCCACCATGGGATGTGTTTCCTCTTAATACAACCCTTATATAGGATTATATGTGGGATTATAAAATTAACACAGCCTTTATATAGGAATAACTGTTATACAACTGGTTGCTGACTCAATCATTTCTATGGCATGACTTGGAAATCTTTAAAAACTTGGAAAATAGTGTATTTTTCTAGTGATTTGGATAAAAGCATTATTTAGAGAAAAACCGAAGCCATCAACTGATCACTTCATTGTAGTTCATCCTATCCTGTGGTAGGATGTTAGGAAGAAAACATCTTAAAACTTTTGGGTTGGTTCATCTTGGATGTAGCAACCCATCAGATTTGATTAACATCCACCTTTAGGGACAGAGGAAGAGATGGTTGGGTGGCATCACCGACTCAATGGACATATGTTTGGGTAGACTCCGGCAGTTGGTGATAGGGAGGCCTGGCATGCTGCAGTTCATGGGGTCGCAAAGAGTCGGACACGACTGAGCAACTGAACTAAACTTAGGGACTATTGGCAGGTAATTATGAATTAAGGATAAAAAATTCTGGTTAAAAGCTTTAGTACTAAGTTTGAAAAGGTGTTGACCAAGAAACTTAGTTATGAATGCTGAGCTAACACATGTCAAAAGGTAGAAATGAATCCTTTTTAGACTTAGCGAAGTGATGGTGTATGTGTTTACATCCCAGAGTCTTATTTCTGATCACAGACCCAGTGTCAGAATGTCCCGTTAAGAGTTTCTGTTCTGAGTCCAAAGCACGTGACCATTTGTGGTTCGGAGGAGTGGAGAAAGGGGCTGACATTTACTGAGCGTATTGGTGGTTTGATTTCTTAGAAGGTATGGATGTGTTCTCATTGATGTTGTTCTGAGGTGAACAAACTGAGGTTTAGTCTCTTGTCCGATGTCATCAGGCCCCTGAGAGGGACTGAGCTGCAGCCTGCTCCCTCCAGACTGTCCATCTGACTCACTCACAGGCTGAGCTCTGGCCCAGGTTCCTGAGATTTGCCCTGTGAAGGGCTGGGGCACTCAGAGTACCTGCCTGGAAACCTGCCTGTGGTCACTGGGGCCCCGGACCTGAGCATTTGCTTCCCTGGAGGGGTTGTGAACCCTGTGGAATGAGACTGGGCCTGAGTCCCTAGGGGTCTACATTTGAAATGTAGGAGTAGTTTTCTTTTTACTGTGAAAACAATATAAGTTTGAATACTGAGGCTGTTTTGACTAAGAGAATTGGTGGGTGCTCTGAGCCACTGGGTGATTTCCACTGTGATTTGGGCCATTTGGAGTCTGTCCTTTTACTTTCATGTTTGGAAGTTGTTCAGTCCTAATGAAAGAAGGCTTGCTTCCTGGATGGAACTGGGAATGTTGCAGAGACTGATGGAGGCCCCGCTGGCATTCATTTTCTGTCTAATATTCTTTGGGAGCAAGTGTCTAGCAAATACACTCTGACAAAGGTTCCCAAGAATCTATTAATTTTTTGTTGTGAATATTTACATCATTAATTATAAATAATCTCCTTGAAAGCTGTCTAAGAATGTACACATTTTTAAAAGACATGAATCCCTCTTCTCCCATTCCCAAATAGTGATAAAATAGTGTTTTAATTTAGTCAGGTTTTGTAATCTCAGTATTACTCAGCTGTTTTCCTTTATGAAATATGTAAATAATTGTTAAGCTGAGTTTTAGAGGAAAAGACTTAGCTGTTAGTGCCTCCTTCACTGAATTGGTTTTAAAATTTTTCTGTAGCACTCAATTCAAATTTGCTCCTGATAAATTTAAGAACCTAGTTGGATTAATTGGTTTATGTTTATTTAATTGTTATTACTGATTTGGCATTTAAACTAAAGATCTTTGACTGCTGTGTGGTCTTTGTCTCTCTTTTCAAAATATAAGTTTTCAGTTTGAGGCACTCCATTAATGTGCTTTTGCTTTCTGTACCTTTTACATTTGTAGGTGTGTTCATCAGGCCTTGAAGGAGAAGATCACAATCTTAGTGACTCATCAGTTGCAATACCTAAAAGATACAAGTCAGATTCTGACATTGAAAAATGTAAGTAATTTCTAGAAGCCTGTGGAATTGCTAGAACCCACGTGTGTTGAAGGACGGACCTCCTTTCTGGTCACTTTCTTTGGGTTGGTGGTAAATACCCTCTTCTCCCTCAGTTTTTCACACCCTTCTTCTCAGAGCTGATGTTCATGCCTTGGAGGATGAATTTAAAGGATGTCACTACTACAGTCTAAGCCATGTGAAACTAAAGTGTATAAAAGTGAAACCAAGGGGTTATTGAATAATCCCTGTTCTAATGACATTTCTTAAGGATAATGATGTAATTTTATTTAGAAATTTTTATTTTCCTCTTCCATGACTTAAGTCAAAGTGTATTACTTAGAAATTAGAGATTCTATGATCTGGTGGTATCCACATGATTGTCATACCTAGGTTGCCTAAAAAGCATGTTCCGTTAACACCAGAAGTGAGGTTGGGTAGCTGAGCACCCGGGTCAGAGATGCCCACTCTCCTGGTGTCTTCAATTGCTGGTCTCCCTGCCCAGGTCTCTTGTGTGTGCAGCAGGGGGACAAGGCCCTCCTGTTCTTATGGGGACAGATGTGACAAAGATGGAGTGAGGCTGACATCCTGGCTGCCTCCCTGAGGAGCTGGTGCCTCATGGGGTCTGAGTGACATGAAGGGGGGGGGCGTGCAACACCTGGGGGAGGGTGTCTGAGGCAGGGGGTGCTAAGGAAGAAGCTGACCTGGCAGGTTGGAGGAACAGCAGGAAGACCAGCGTGTCTGAGGGGAGTGGGCAGGGGACGGGAAGGAGCTGGTCTCCGAGCAGTGGGCAGGGAACTGGAAGTGAGACAGAAGTCTTGGATGGTCCAGAGCAGAGCAACAATGTGGTCTGATATCAAATTTGAGAGATTTATATGATGGTCACTTGAGGGGTGACAGCAGAGGCAATTCAAAGTCTTAGTAAAGCTGAGAAGACAGAAGTGTGTCTCAGGCTAGAGTACCAGTTTCTAGAGCTGCTATGATGAAGTACTGTGAACTGGGTGATTTCAACAGAAGTTTATCATCTCCCTATTCTGGAGACTGCTGCTGCTGCTAAGTTGCTTCAGCCCTGTGTGACTCTGTGCGACCCCAGAGATAGCAGCCCACTAGGCTCCCCCGTCCCTGGGATTCTCCAGGCAAGAACACTGGAGTGGGTTGCCATTTCCTTCTCCAATGCATGAAAGTGAAAAATGAAAGAGAAGTTGCTCAGTCATGTCCGAGTCTTAGCGACCCCATAGACTGCAGCCTACCAGGCTCCTCCATCCATAGGATTTTCCAGGCAAGAGTACTGGAGTGGGGTGCCATTGCCTTCTGACTACAAGTTCCAAATCCAGGAGCTGGCAGGGCTGTGCTCTCCCTGAAGGCTCCAGGGGACAGTCCTTCCCTCCTGCCTCTGATGTTCACCGGCCTTCCTTGGTGTTCCTTGGCTTCTAACTGCAGCACTGTGGTCTCTGCCTCTGATGCCGCATGGCCATTGTCCCCGTGTCTGAGTCCCTTCTCATAAGGACATCAGTCATGCTGGATTTAGGGTCACTCTGCACCAGTGTGACCTCATCTTAACTTGATTGCATCTGCAAAGACCCTGTTTCCAAATAAGGTCATGCTCACAGGTGTCACATTTGAACTTATCATTTTGAGGAGGGGGCACCATCCAACCCACAGCTCCTAGCATGGTTGGGAGGTGGGGTGGAGATTAGTGAGAAGTGTTCAGACTTGGAGGTAGTTTGATGCTTCACTTCTTGGTTCATTTACCTCTGGGCTTCAGTGCCTTTGTCGTTAACCCCTGACTGTTCCACAGGCCCTTGGTCAGATCCCTGACTTATGAAATGAATCTCTGCTCCAAGATTATTAAAATACAGAACCTCTATCTCTCTAGAAGCAGTTCCATGTGTGAATTCCTCTCCACTCCTCTAGCAATGCGGGAAGGGCTAAGGTTTTTGAAGCTTGAGAGCAGTTGATTTCATGCACAGAGGGGGCGATTCTAGTGTGTAAAACTCAGTGTTGACAGGGTTATGAGCAAAGGCTCAATGGGCAGGAGAATAACCTATTTAGCCACTCCCTAGATGTTTTAGGGTCACCTTATTGCTTCCTTTGAGGACACTACCCCCAGTTTTACCACTAACAAAACAACTATCTCTCCACTGCTGAGCACCCCTGGATAAATTGGGGTCCATCCTCACTGTGTGGTCCCTCTCTCACAGCAGAGGGGAGATGGTCCTAACTAGGGTCCTGGGCCATCTTCCACCTGAGCTGCCTTACCCAGAGTTGCTCTTATTTGATGAGTTTTGCATTGTGAGATTTTTTTCCCTAGTGTTTTGTTTGCCACTGAGTGATCAGCTGCATCTTGTTTCAGGGTCAGAAAGTAGTGAAACATCTGCACATTATTCTATATGACTTTGTAAGGGAGGGAAACTGTGCAAGGATGTTTCAGTTCAGTTTAGTTCAGTCGCTCAGTTGTGTCTGACTCTTTGCGACCTCATGGACTGCAGCACACCAGGCCTCCCTGTCCATCACCAGCTCCCCACACATGTTCAAAGAACATGATTAGATTGGCTGTGGTTTAATCAGCTGCCTGATTGGGGAAGCCGGGTTGGCTACTTGTGTTTGGTTGGTGCTAAGTTTTTTCTTGGATCTGTGTACACTGATTATGGCTTAGCTTTTGATTTGCAGGCACAGACTGCCAAGGCATTAGCAACACCCTGGCCTCATGGCCTCCTTGTTCAGTTACTTTAATAAATGGAATATTGAATTTTCATTTGGGAACTTCCTTGATCCTTGTGACCCTATCAGTTCAGTTCAGTTACTCAGTCATGTCCAACTCTTTGTGACCCCATGAATTGCAGCACGCCAGGCCTCCCTGTCCATCACCAACTCCCGGAGTTCACTCAGACTCACGTCCATCGAGTCAGTGATGCCATCCAGCCATCTCATCCTCTGTCGTCCCCTTCTCCTCCTGCTTCCAATCCCTCCCAGCATCAGAGTCTTTTCCAATGAGTCAACTCTTCGCATGAGGTGGCCAAAGTACTGGAGTTTCAGCTTTAGCATCATTCCTTCCAAAGAAATCCCAGGGCTGATCTCCTTCAGAATGGGCTGGTTGGATCTCCTTGCAGTCCAAGGGACTTTCAAGAGTCTTCTCCAACATTCTAATTCCTCCAGACAGTTGTAAAGACCGTGAAGATGCAGCTTATGGGTTCTCTGCTCAAGGCTAGTTCCTACATGTCCTGTCCCAGCCAGGCACATGATACTGTGACAGTGACGGTGGTCAGTGAAATTTGATGAGTGACTCTTACCCATGTAGATGTGCTCATGCCCACCTCTGTGTCAGTAATTTTCTTTTCTGGAATACTCTCCCCAGCGTTTTTTAAAATTCTGCTTTTCACATGAGGTTTTTCTCAGTTCTCATGTTGTCTCTAGAGACTGTGCTGATCCTCCCAGCAACTTCTGTACTTCTTGCTTCCCTAAGTCCCCACGGTAGTTATGTGAACGACCTCCATTTTTAACCTGTGAGCACATGTTTCTTTCAAATCCCCCAGCACCTAACACAGGGTTTGGCAGAGAACAGAATGCTCAGTTCTGTGTTGAGTTGACTAGATTTCTCAACAAGAATTCTAGACCCAGAGATCTTTATTTTCTTCAAATATTATAATTTAAGACCAAATAACTTTTCGTGATTAGTATTTCAGTTGGTTTAATATTATCAAGGGCTTCCCTGGTGGCTCAGATGGTAAAGAATCTGCCTGCAATGCGGGAAACCTGGGTTCAATCCCTTGGTCAGGAAGATCCCTGGAGAAGGGAATGGCAACCCACTCAAGTATTATTGCCTGGAGAATCCCATGGACAGAGGAGCCAGGCAGGCTACAGTTCATGGGGTCAAAAAGAGTCAGACACAACTGAGCAACTAACACAATATTATCAAATGTAAATTAATTCCTCTAAAAAATTATTATTATTATTATTTTTTATTTTAGGGCAAAATGGTGGACAGGGGGACTTACTCTGAGCTCCTGAAATCTGGGACAGATATCTTTTCCCTTTTTGAGAAGGGAAATAAGCAGTCTGAACCATCTCCAGCTCTAGGAACTCCCACTCTGATCTCTGAGTCTTTGGGTCCATCTCTACAGTCTCCCAGACCCTCATTGAATGGTGCGGCTCCAGAGGACCAAGATGTGAGTTTCTCAGCCTGCAACACACCTGGGTCTATCTGCTCTTGGTGGCTTCATGGACCTCCAGTCTGCTCTGCTCATGACATCTTTATTTGTCCCAAAGTAGACCCTAAGGTTCCCAAAGTCTTATTCCATGGAATTGATAGAAAAGCATGAAAGGAGCAAGCCTGCTTGGGGTTCTCCTCTGGGTGTAGGATGGAGACTCTTATGGAGACCAGGAGTGAGTGCGCTTCTGAATTTCTGGATGCATGTGGCTCACACTGATATGAGAACTTTTCAATTTACTGTAGTTACATCCTACTTGCTCTGGTGGTCCCCTGGTTCCCTTATTCATCCAGAGGCTTAATGGAAGACATCCTTAGACTGAGTCCTCCTGTGATCACATTAAATCAGCTACTTTTCCTATATGTTGGAATGTTCTGGCACTGCAGGTGACTGATGGTAGTATTTTGCCCCATGGTCAGAGGTAATGTGTGCAAAGGACCTGACACACAGTAGACACTTTGGAGTTAGTTTCCGTCTTCACCTTTTGAGCCCCAACTGCATTTTATGTCTCCATCATTGAGTGACCCAAGTCATCTAGAGAGGTACATTAACAAGTCATCTAGAGAGATACATTAATTCCATAATTTTATATATTATTTTAGAACAAGCTTCTGTCTTTATACTTGAATCAGGTGTATTATACTTATGCTGAGAGTCATGATCGACTTTAAGCAAAGTCCCCCAGCAGTGCATAACCTCATACAAATGATGTTTCCTTATTTCTAATGGATTCCTAGGAGTGGGATGGCTGGGTCCGAGGCTAAATGCACACATGGTTTGGCCAGATATTCCCACACCCTTCTCTGGAGGATGGACCATCTTGTACTCCTACCAGTGTGTGGGATGTGTCTGTTTCCCACAGCTTTGCAGTGGAGGGCATTGTTGAACTCTTAAAACTTTTAGTTCATTATTTAGAATTTCATATCTCACTGCCTTTTTTCCCTTCCAGACTGAGAATATACAGGTTACACTCCCTCTAGAGGACCATTTGGAAGGAAAAGTTGGTTTTAAGACCTATAAGAATTACTTCACAGCCGGTGCTGGCTGGTCTGTCATTCGCTTCCTTATTCTAGTAAACATCACAGCTCAGGTACGTAAGGGCATTTATTTTGATTTATGCTCTCAGCTTGTTGTTTATATACTATTTATACTATATTTATTTTATAATTATTGTTAGATATGTGTTTTAAGAGATTTATTTTTAAAACTGGCTGATGCTGTGGGATCTTGCTGGGTGAATGTGAAATCAGGAAGGCAGGCCTGCAGGTTGGAATCTCAGGCAGGAGTTGACCCTGCTGTCTTGAGGCAGAATTTCTTCCTCCTCCAGGAAGCCTCAGGATTTGCTCTCAGGCCTTCATCTGACTGGACGAGGCCACCACAGTGCTATTCCTGCATTTTCAGTCCGCTTGGGTTTGCGTTGACATATGCCATGTGTGTTGAGCAAAGTCTTCTGGAAAAAGGGATATCTTTTAAAGATTTTAAAATGTAGCATGCCCTCCCCTGACCTGTGGTCATATGGGGCGTGGGGCTTGGTGCAGACCTGAGCTGGAAGGACCGTCTCCGTGTTCTGGAGCCTTTCCGTCCCCTATCCTAGTGAGCGGGGTGTGAGGCTCAGTGATGTCAGTGTGTGAGTGACTGCTGTTTCCTGCTCCAGGTTGCCTATGTCCTGCAGGATTGGTGGCTTGCATACTGGTGAGTGGTTCCTGGTCTGACCCAAAGTGCTGTGAAATCTACACGAAGCTTCACTTTCCCACAGAGTCGGGTGGAGGTGGGGCTTGTTTCGTCTCCTCTTATGACCTTACATAGTTTCCCTGAAGAAAAAGTAAACTTCTTGCGGGTGAGTATGATCACCCCATGGTCTCTCCCCTTGTCCCTCTCTTTAGTAGCTTCTTTACAGACATTTCTTTTTTTCTTTTCCTGAACTTTTTCTTTTGTATTGAAATATAGCCGCTTAACCATGTTGTGATAGTTTCAGGTGAACAGTGAAAGTCAGCCGTACATATACATGTATCCATCCTCCCCCAAGTCCCCTCCTATCCAGGCTGCCATACAGCAGTGAGCAGAGTTCCTGTTCCATGTGCCATACAATAAGTCATTGTTCGTTATCTATTTTAAATATAGTATGTGCATGACCATCACAATCTCCCTAACTATCCCTTCCCCTCTAGTAACCACAAGTTCACTTTCTAAGTCTGTCTTCACAGACAGTTTTGAGAACTGAAAGTCATGATTCAGATTTTTAAAAGGGAGACACACAGAGGGTCTTGGGAGTTGGGAAACACTTTCCAGCATGAAACACGTTCCTCAAATTGAGGTAATTTTTTTTTTTTTATATTTGTGTAAGTTCTATGTATATTTGCAGTGTAATATTTTTTCTTTCCTGTTCTTAGGGCAAATGTACAAAGTGACCTGTATTTTGGGAGACTTGTGAAAGAAGATGAAGATGCAGTGTTCATTCTGAACTGCTACTTAGAAGTGTATTCAGGTGAAGTTGAGTCATCCACTCCATTATACCTGAGTCTAAGGTGTTTACAATGAGTCTGTATGAGCAAGTAGGGCTTTCAGGAGTCATTCAGTAATGTCTTAACAGATTGAGTGTCTGAGTCGGATTTACTCTGTGAATTAACTTGAATAATTATTTTAAAGATTTGCTAGAAGAAAAGAGGTTGAATGAAGACTCTTACTTTGCCCTATACTGGATTTTGGTAGTTAAACCAGGGTTGCCTATTCAGAAAATCAGCCATTCAAATATGTGGCTATTGTCTATTCTAATAGGTTGTTTTACCTAAATCTTATATCATTATCACTTCATGGTCCCATCACTTCATACGAAATAGATGGGGAAACAGTGGAAACAGTGTCAGATTTTATTTCTTTGGGCTCCAGAATCACTACAGATGGTGATTGCAGCCATGAAATTAAAAGACGCTTACTCCTTGAAAGGCAAGTTATGACCAACCTAGATATCATGTTAAAAAGCAGAGACATTACTTTGCTAACAAAGCTCTGTCTAGTCAAGGCTATGGTTTTTCCAGTGGTCATGTATGGATATGAGAGTTGGACTGTGAAAAGAGCTGAGCACAGAAGAATTGATGCTTTTGAACTGTGATGTTTGAGAAGACTCTTGAAAGTCCCTTGGACTGCAAGGAGATCCAACCAGTCCATCCTAAAGGAGATCTGTCCTGGGTGTTCATTGGAAAGACTGATGTTGAAGCTGAAACTCCAATACTTTGGACACCTGATGCAAAGAGCTGACTCATTGGAAAAGACTCTGACGCTGGGAGGGATTGGGTGCAGGAGAAGGGGAAGACAGAGGATGAGATGGTTGGATGGCATCACCGCCTCGATGGACATGAGTTTGAGTAAACTCTGAGAGTTGGTGATGGACAGGGAGGCCTGGCATGCTGCAGTTCATGGGGTTGCATAGAGTCGGAGATGACTGAGCGACTGAGCTGAGTTGAGCTATATCATTATATGGGTGGCCAAGGAGATTGGAAATGTATCCCCACCCTGTGGTTCAAATTTTTGAATTCTGTCTGAATAAACCTTGACTTTTATTGATCTTGGATGAAATCCTCTGGCATCATGGACCCCAAATAAAAGCATTATTCCCGCCAAGGTATGCATACTCCCCTTTACCACACTGCTCATCTTGGGCTTCGCTAGTTATTTGAGAAGCTAAGCAGGGGAAATCCAAAGTCTGGGATTAGATTCCATCTCTTTCTTCCCTTGTGATCACAGTGTTATCTCCTCCCCAACTGTGTGATTAATTTAACATTTGGTTTAGCAGACTAGTATTAACATGACTGTCTCTATTCACAAAAGTATTTAGAATATATATAGCATTACATACTATTTAAAGCATATCTTCACCTAAAATTTTAAATATATTCTTTATCCAGTCATCTGCTGATGGACCTTTAGGTTGCTTCATGTCCAGTCAGTTCGGTCAATTCAGTCGCTCAGTCATGTCCGACTCTTTGCGACCCCATGAATCGCAGCACGCCAGGCCTCCCTGTCCATCACCATCTCCTGGAGTTCACTCAAACTCACGTCCATCGAGTTGGTGATGCTATCCAGCCATCTCATCCTCTGTCATCCCCTTTTCCTCCTACCCCCAATCCCTCCCAGCATCAGAGTTTTTCCAGTGAGTCAACTCTTCACATGAGGTAGCCAAAGTACTGGAGTTTCAGCTTTAGCATCAGTCCTTCCAAAGAACACCCAGGGCTGATCTCCTTTAGAGTGGACTGGTTGAATCTCTTTGCAGTCCAAGGGACTCTCAAGAGTCTTCTCCAACACCACAGTTCAAAAGCATCAATTATTTGGCACTCAGCTTTCTTCAGTCCAAATCTGGCTATTGTAAACAGTGCTGCTATGATCACTGGGGTTCATGTGTCCTTTTGAATTATGGTTTTCTCAGGGTACCCCAGTAGTAGGATTGCTGGGTCATAGGGTAGTTCTATTTTTAGTTATTTAAGGAACTCCCATACTGGAATAGCAGATCACCTTACCTGCCTCCTGAGAAACTCATATGCAGATCAAGGAGTAACAGAACTGGGCATGGAACAATGGATTGGTTCCAAGTGGGGCAAGGAGTATGTCAAGGCTGTATATTGTCATACTGTTTATATAACTTCTATGAAGACTAAATCACACAAAATGCCAGGCTGGATAACCGCCAAGCTGGAATCAAGATTGCCAGGAAAACTGTCAATATCCTCAGATATGCAGATGACACCGCCCTTATGGCAGAAAGTGAAGAGGAACTGAAGAGTCTCTTGATGAAGGTGAAAGAGGAGAGTGAAAAAGCTTACTTAAGGGACTTCCCTGGTGGTCCAATGGCTAAGACTCTGAGCTCCCAATGCAGAGGGACCTGGGTTCATCCCTGGTCAGGAAACTAGATACCACATGTTGCAACTAAGACCTGGCACAGTCAAATAAATAAACATACATTTTTTTAATGGCTTAAAACTCAACATTCATAATACTAAGATCATGGCATCTAGTCCCATCACTTCATGGCAAATAGATGGGGAAACAATGGAAACAGTGACTTTATTTTCTTGGGCTCCAAAATCACTGTGGACAATGACTACACCCATGAAATTAAAAGATGCTTGCTCCTTGGAAGAAAAGCTGAGACAAATCTAGACAGTGTATTAAAAGGCAGAGACATCACTTTGCTGACAAAGGTCGATATAGTCAAAACTATGGTTTTTCCAGTAATCATGTACAGAGGTGAGAGTTGGCCCATAAAGAATGCTGTACACCAAAGAATGGATTCTTTTGAAGTGCGGTGCTGAAAAAGACTCTTGAGAGTTCCTTGGATAGCAAGGAGATTAAACCAGTCAGTCCTAAAGGAAATCAACCTGGAATATTCATTGGAAGGACTGATGATGAAGCTGAAGCTCCAGTAATTTAGCCACCTAATGCAAGGAGTCGACTCACTGGAAAAGACCCTGATGCTAGGAAAGTTTGAGGGCAGGAAAAGAAGAGGGTGACAGGGGATGAGCTGGTTGGATGGCATCACTGATTCAGTGGACATGATCCTGAGCAAGCTTCGGGCGATAGTGAAGGACACAGAAGCCTGGCATGCTGCTGTTCATGAGGTTTCAGAGTCAGCCACTACTGAGTGACTGAACAACAACGACAGTACTGCCTAGTGGCTGTGTCCATTTACATTCCCAACACAGTGCAAGAGGGTTCTCTCTTCTCCACACCCTCTCTAGTATTTGTTGTTTTTATACTTTTTGATGAGGGCCATCCTGACTGGTGTAAGGTGTACTAGCTTATTGTAGTTTTGATCTCACTTCTCTAAAAGTGATATTGAGCATCTTTTTATATGCCTCTTGGCCATTTATGTGTCTTCTTTGGAGAAATGTCTCTTTAGGTCTCCTGCCCACTTTTTGACTGGATTGTTGTTGTTGTTGTTGTTTTTTCATATTGAGCTCCATGAGCTGCTTGTGTATTATGGAGATTACTCCCTGGTCAGTTGCTTCAGTTTAGTTCAGTCACTCAGTCGTGTCCGACTCTTTGCAACCCCATGAACCGCAACACGCCAGACCTCCCTGTCCATCACCAACTCCCGGAGTCCACCCAAACCCATGTCCATTGAGTCGGTGATGCCATCCAACCGTCTCATCCTCTGTCATCCCCTTCTCCTCCTGCCCTCAATACTTCCCAGCATCAGGGTCTTTTCAAATGAGTCAGCTCTACGCATCAGGTGGCCAAAGTATTGGAGCTTCAGCTTCAACATCAGTCCTTCCAAGGAACACCTAGGACTGATCTTTAGGATGGACTGGTTGGATCTCCTTGCAGTCCAAGGGACTCTCAAGAGTCTTCTCAAACACCACAGTTCAAAAGCATCAATGCTTTGGCACTCAGCTTTCTTTATAGTCTAACTCTCACATCCATACATGACCACTGGAAAAATCATAGCCTCAGTTGCTTAGTTTGCAATTATTTCCCCCCATTCTCAGGGTTGTCTTTTCATCTCATTTATGGTATATATATATATATATATATATATATACACATTGGAATATTACTCATCCATAGAAATGACTGAAATTGGGCCATTTGTAGAGATGTGGATGGACATAGAATCTGTCATACAGAATAAAGTAAAAGTAAAGTAATTGGTTTTTTTTAATATAAGCAAAAAAAAAAAGCTTATATTAATGCATATGTATGGAATCTAAAAAATGACACAGATGAACCTATTTGCAGGGCCAGGAATAGAGTCAGAGATGTAGAGAATAGAAGTGTGGGCATGGAGGGTGGGGTGGGGAGGTGAGAAAGATGAATTGGGAGATTAGAACTGACATATGTACACTACCATGTGTGAGACAGCTAGCTAGTGGGAAGCTGCTGTGTAGCACAGGGAGCTCAATTCAGTGCTCTGGTGACCAGAGGGGAGGTCCAAGAGGGAGGGGATATCTGTATACATATAGCTGATTTACTTCATCGTACAGCAGAAGCTAATACAACATTGTAAAACAACTATACCCCAATACATTTTTTAAACAAAATAAAAATTTAAATATCCTCACAGGAAATGCTTGTATAAGCTTTTTACAAAGAGTGATTTATGTAAAAATCCACTCATTGAAATTAAGTATTTATTTTGATGATCACTTGTGTAAGAAACTTGAATCTATTAGCTATTTTCTTTCTCAATTGGTGGACTATGGGGGCTTAAAGAAGAAGGAAGGGATTCTGTTACACGTTCATATTAGATGGTGGGTTAAGCAAATAAATGCCTATTGATGGAATTCAGAAATTTGAGCAGCTTTCAGAACTTAAATAACACTGATGTGTCAGTTGAATGGAAAAAAAGTACTTGAGAGGATAATTATTATAGAAGTTATCCCCACTGTATTTAGTATTGTGAGTTGAGATGTTCAGAGGGATATTTTAATGTTTATATGCATGGTAATGCTCATTTCTGTCATTGATAAAGCACAAATGTAAATGATTATATTTATTTACAAGTGTTTTGAAAGTGAAAGTGTTAGTTGCTCAGTCATGTCCTATCTTTGTAACCCTATGGGCCCCCTGCGAGGCTCCTTTGTCCTTGGTATTCTCCAGGCAAGAATACTAGACCAGGTAGCCATTCCCTTCTCCAGGGGATCTTCCCAACACAGGGACTGAACCTGGGTCTCCTATATTGCAGGCAGATTCTTTATTCTCATCTGAACCACCAAACACTTAGTGAGAGATTAGTTGCTTATTTAGATTAATTATCTCATGCCAAAATATAGTTTGTAGTTTCTTGCAATTCAATTATGCAAGAGATTGCCCACTTGCAACTTAACATGGTCTTTTCATACTCTTTAAAGCTACTTGGGCATAGAAGTAGCTTCTTTATCTTTATCTTTAATATTTTAAATTTTTATTACATGTTAGTTGCTTCCCAATGTTGTGTTAGTTTCTGCTGTACAACAAAATGAACCAACTATATATATATATATATATATATATATATATATATACACACACAAATATATCTCCTCTCTTTTTTGGATTTCTTTCCCATTCAGGTCACCACAGAGCACTGAGTAGAGTTCGCAGTGCTATACAGTAAGTTCTTAAGAATTTGCTTTACATGGAAGTAAATTTCCTTGTAAATTACAAGAAGTGGTAAATCATTTCTCCTGTTACCTGTTAATTCACATGCTGGTATCAAAGTATACTTCAGTTTTAGATTATGGGACATATTGTGAATAGTGAGATTTGAAATGCAGACAGATGAATATCAGCTACTTTTTATAATTATCTTACTTGTGAGTTTTTTAGAACTTGTAATTAAATTAGGAAAACCTAGAATGAAACTGTAGTTTACACTTGATTTTTCCCCCCTGTGTCATTTCCATTTAGTGAGAGGAAAACAGTAATTTTTATATTTTTCTTTGTAAGTGTATTTTGTGAAAACATTAAGCTCTTACAGAATCCACTTTATATACATATATATATTTATATACACATTTTTTTAATTCTATATTGTATATATATGTAAATCTCTATACAAACTTTATAGAATAGAATACACAGTATTTTTATAAACTGCCTGGCATACTTTAGCATTGTTGAGGATAAGGCAGATATCTCGTGCTGAATGATGTTTCTTTATTTCAGGGTTAACTGTATTTACCATCCTTTTTGGCATCACAAGGTCTCTGTTGATATTCTACGTCCTTGTTAATTCTTCAGAAACTTTGCATAGCAAAATGTTGGAGACCATTTTAAGAGCTCCAGTATTGTTCTTCAACAGAAATCCAATAGGTAAGTCAGACATGAAGTTTCTCAGTTAATATATCTTGTTAACACATTCAGTGCCTGATTACATTTTCATGTTTGAAAATGGAAGAGATGCTTGGAAGAAAATCACTGTGTGTGTTTATTCATTTTCTACAAAAAGTTTTATTGATAATTTTTCCTACCAGAGAAAATCTGAATAGAGGAGCATCAGTTCAGTTCAGTTCAGTTCAGTCGCTCAGTTGTGTCCGACTCTTTGCGACCCCATGAATCACAGCACGCCAGGCCTCCCTGTCGATCGCCAACTCCCAGAGTTCTCTCAGACTCACATCCATCGAGTCAGTGATGCCATCCAGCCAATCTCATCCTCTGTCGTCCCCTTCTCCTCCCGCCCCCAGTCTCTCCCAGCATCAGAGTCTTTTCCAATGAGTCAACTCTTCGCATGAGGTGGCCAAAGTACTGGAGTTTCAGCTTTAGCATCATTCCTTCCAAAGAAATCTCAGGGTTGACCTCCTTCAGAATGGGCTGGTTGGATCTCCTTGCAGTCCAAGGGATTCTCAAGAGTCTTCTCCAACACCACAGTTCAAAAGCATCAATTCTTCGGCGCTCAGCCTTCTTCACAGTCCAACTCTCACATCCATACATGACTACTGGAAAAACCATAGCCTTGACTAGATGGACCTTAGTCAGCATATAGGAGCATATAAGCTTTTATTCCAATTTATGTGTGTCTATAAAGATAAATGAATATTTACTTTGCAGGATGATTTAGGAATCCATTTGTTATGTGGCATATGAAACACTCAAAATATGATGCAAATGTGTTGAAATATTTTTGACTAGTTTTTGAAATGTGTTACATAGTGTTTAAGCTAACTAGGAAGGATCTTCTTCCAGGAACATCTCTACAGAAGACAGGCTGTGTGTTTCTTTCTTTCTTTGCCCATCCATTTCTGGGACAACAGAGCTCTGGCATGTGCTCATGTTTTGAATTTTACCAAAATATAATGGGAAATTAATTAAAATACAAAGTCACTGAAATGTAAACATCCTCTTCAATAAAATAAACTTTCTAGTTTTACAATAGACTTTCGGTTACATTTAAGAATCTTGTGGTACCTAGCAGGTGGATCTTCAGTATTAAGTAAGAGTGTCCCTGAAGGTTTCCCAGTGGTTGCTTCCTCTACCCTGATGCCTTTGACCTGTCTTGCTTCAGAAGGTGGCCTCCTGACCCGGGTTCCTATGAAGAATTAGTTAATCAATGTACATGTCCACTCTGTTCAGTTGGTTAGACTTGTGCTGGGACCCAGGGTGGCTTTATTTTTTGCAGGTGATGGTTGACAGGACCTGTCGAGGCAGGGATAAGGGCTGGAAGAGGATAGGAATAGCCTCAGCCTGGTCATCAACTAGCTGTGTGACCAAGGATAAAGCAGGTAGATACTACTGGGCAGGCAAATCTCAAAGCAGGATGTTGTCATGGTTCTAAGTACGGACTCTGGAGCCAACTGCCTGGGTTCAGTCCTGGTGCTAGTTACTAAAGTAATAGCCAGTTACAGTTATGTTAATATTTACGTGCTAGTTATTTAATTTCTTTGCCTTGATTTTCTTACCTATAAAATAAGAACATCATTCACATACTTACCAATATCTTGATTTTCGTGGGCATTAGGCAGGTTAATACAGTGAGAGCACTTAGCACACAGGCAGTGCCTAACGCACCTCAGTGAGGATGACGACACGGTGTCTGGGAACTTCCTCTCCTATGAAATAGGAATAACCGCTGCCCTTCCTGTTTCACAAGACTGTTGTGAGGATTAAATAAGACTGTTGAGGGCAGCATCTTGTGTAGATTTATTCAGCACGTGTTGTTTGGTTCAGGCACTGTGTGGAGCACAGGACAATAAACTACAGAGGCCCACACAGATCTCATTATGAAGCTGGAGTGAGGAGGTGATTGGAGGAGTCCATGCTATTATGGCTGTGAAGTTGCTCTACTTTGCCTGTTGATGTGGAAGCAACAGTTGTAAATTTGGGAGCATCAGGTGGGACTGAATTTCTGTTATCATGGCCACTGTGTTCTCGTGACCATAACTAACCAGGCTTTTGATGACCTGTAGGCTTCTCCAGATGCTGATGTATTTATTATTCAAGGATTTGGAACCAAGTTTAAATCTTTAAGGTCACTAATCCTAGAGTAGCAGGAATACCAGTATGCGTCTTGTCTCTCCCTACTGTGTCTATTATCAGAACTTCATTCCTTCAAGAAAATAGAAGTCCAAATAAGTACTGAAAAGATAGGCCCAAAGTTTAGGGGCATCAATTAGTTACTCTTTTAGCAGTATATTAAATCAAACTTTTCCCTGTGTTTATTTTCAAAAGTAGAATTTATAATGGATGGTTTATGGTGGTCTTTGTTTCTGGTATGGTATGAAGAGAAAACCACATATAGCGGTGTTACTTGTTATTGAGTTCAAGCTCGCTCTGCTTACTTCACAACGCCAATAAGTCGTACAGATGACATGTTAAGGCAAAGAATAACAACTTTATTGGGAAACTTGGCAGACTGAGAAGATGGCAGACTACTTTATCAAAATAACTGTCTTATTGCAGTCTGGATGCCAGGTTCTTTTGTAGAACATAGAGGAGAGGAGGTGAGAAAGTAATGTCAAAAGGACATTTATCTTGCAAAATAGGAGGGGATTTATTTATGTGGAAATTTTTCTTTTCTGCACCCATTCACATGTGGTGAGGATCAGATTGTCTCCCTGGGAGTTGAAAAAAGGTACTTTAACATTCAGGCAGAAGGGCAGAGTTCCCTGACAAAAGCTGTGAATAGCAACATTAATGTCAAAGGAACAGATCCAACATGGAGTCAAAATTGGCTCTTCCCTGTTATATAGTTCCTTTGATGGGCACCTGTGCTATGTGGGGCTAGTATCCTGTGCTTTCTCATCCTGAGTCTTCTCAGGGAGCACCACCCTTGAAGGCGAGGCTGCCAAGTCCCAGTGGCTGCAGCATCTTTTGTTTCCTGATGTGGCAGGTGGCATTTTTAGTTTATACCAGATATTTTCTAGAAATTATCATACTCTAATCCTGCAGTCTTTAAGAAATACTCTTATTGTGGATTCTGAGAAGGGACATAAAATCAATGATAACTGATTCTTAGTCATTTAGTAATATTCCTGTTTTCCTGCCTACATCCCTCTGGTCTTAGGTGCTTATTCAGAAGTCTATGCTTATCACACCTTGTACACCTCTGAAAATAATGATTTATTACACCAGTAGTAAACTCACAACTTGGAAATGGCCAGAGTCTGCAATTTCCCAAAATGTGAGGTGCTGTGAGCCATCTGGAAGGGAAAAAACTACAGAGAGTTTATAAATATGTTTATTTAGAGAGTATCACTTGTCAAAATTAATCTCGATAACTAAAGCAAAATTTGTATAACAATTAGGATTAATTGCTGCATTAATTGTTGCATTAACTGTTGCATACTTAGGTATTTGCAACTGTTTATTTACCAATTTAGCATTTGGAATGAGTCTCAGATGGGATGGACCTAAAGGGGGGGAAGGGAACATTCTGAAATCCACCAACCCTTTTTGATACTGCCACAGTATTCCCCCATTCTTTTAAAAATCAGGGCTCAATTTCAGCTCCCTTCCCACTGCCATTTGGTGGTATTTTTGTTTCTCTTTACTTATCATCCTATTTTCTCTTTGTTTTTACCACGGACATGGGCTTATTTCATATGAATGTGTAATACATTAAATTTATTGCTGTTTAATCACTGAATAGTATCTGTCTGACTCTTTTGCAGTCCCACAGACTGTAGCCCGCAAGGCTCCTCTGTCCATGGGTTTCCCAGGCAAGAACACTGGAGTGGGTTGCCATTTCCTTCTCCAGGGGATCGTCCCAACCCAGGGATTGAATCCACGTCTCTTATGTCTCATGCCTTGGCAGGTGGATTCTTTACCACTGAGCAACTACAGAAGTCCAAATATTTAATACATGTACTTTATTTTAAAAAAAGATTTGTTTATTTACTGTTGGTTGCACTGGGTCTTTGTTTATTTACTGTTGGTTGCACTGGGTCTTTGTTGCTGTGCATGGACTTTCCTCTAGCTACAGTAAGCAAGGGCTACTCTTCACTGCAGTGTGTGGGCTTCTCATTGAGGTGGCTTCTCTTGCTGGTGGAGCTCTGACTCTAAATATATGGGCTTCAGTAGTTGTGGCACACAGGCTCAGTAGCTCTGTGGCATGTGGCATCTTTCCAGATCAGGAATCGAACCCATGTCCCCTGCAGTGGGAACACTATACCACCAGGAATGTCCCCAATTACATGTACTTCAAAAATATTGTTTTCATCTGTTCATGAATCTCTTTCTCTTAAAGCTCCTATCTGAGGAAGTGAGCAATTTCTCATATCCTGTTCTTGCAGGAAGAATTTTAAATCGTTTCTCCAAAGACACTGGGCATATGGATGACTTGCTGCCGGTGATATTTCAAGATTTCATCCAGGTAATGTACCAGTCCTGTCAGAGTTCTCACAGGGAGTAGCAGACAGCCTGTTTCTCAAAGATTTTTCATAGCATTAGAGAGTGGGCTTTTCAGCCTGGTCATGTTGTCCTGTTATTGTCAGTAAAGGCCGTGTTTGTGAGAAAAGGGTGCAGTTGTGATTCAGAGGCTGAGTTAACATGAGTAACACCTGGGGCAGGAGTGGCTACACAGTCACGTCAAGGTTGGTCCAAAGCAGCAACTGCTGGGTAAGTGATCCTCCCTCTGCCTCCCAGTTATCTCGATTCCTTTTATTGTGAGCACATTTCATAATATAGAAACAATCACGTCTCATGGAGAGATAGCCTAGGTTAACTAAACTACGCATTGTATTGGGCTTCCCAGGTGGCTCAGTGGTAAAGAATTCACCTGCCAATGCAGGAGATGTTAAAATGTGGATTCGATTCCTGGGTTGGGAAGATGCCTTGGAGAAGGGATTGGCAACCTTCTTGAATTTTCATGCCCAGAAAATTCTGAGGAAGGAGGAGCCTGGTGGGCTACAGTCCATGGGGCTGAAAAGAGTCAGACACAACTGAGCATGAGCATGATGCATTGTATTCCCACAGAGGACAAATATTTACCACACCATTTTATTTGGATAAAGCCAGGTATGGTTATTTACAAAGAAAAGATTGGTAAAAATAAGGTGAAAATCATATTTTAACAAGGACAGCATTGTTTGGTCACTAAGTTGTGTCCAGCTCTTTCATGACCCCATAGACTGCAGTCCACCAGGTTCCTCTATCCATGGAATTTCTCAGGCAAGAACACTGGAGTGGGTTGCCATTTCCTTCTCCAGGGGATCTTTCCAACCCAGGGATTGAATCCACATCTCTTGAGTCTCCTATATTGGCAGGCGGATTCTTTACCACTGAGCAACTAGGGAAGCCAGACAAGGACAATTCAGTTAAGTTTAGTCATTCAGTCATATACCACTCTTTGTGACCCATGGACTGCAAAACGTCAGGATTCCCTATTCATCACCAACACCCAGAGCTTGCTCAATCTCATGTCCATTGAGTCAGTGATGCCATTCAACTGTCTCATCCTCTGTTGTCCCCGTCTCCTCCTGCCTTCAATCTTTCACAGCATCAGAGTCTTATCCAATGAGTCAGTTCTTCACATCAAGTGGCCAAAGTATTGGAGTTTCAGCTTTAGCATCAGTCCTTCCAATGAATAATCAGGACTGATTTCCTTTAGGAATCACTGGTTTGATCTTCTTGCTGTTCAAGGAACTCTCAAGAGTCTTCTCCAGCACCACAGTTCAAAAGCATCAATTCTTTGGCACTCAGCTTTCTTTATGGTCCAATTCTCGCAACCACACATGACTACTGGAAAAACCATAGCTTTGCCTAGACAGACCTTTGTTGGCAAAGTAATGTCTCTGCTTTTTAACATGCTGTCTAGGTTGTTTCTTCTAAGAAGCAAGCATCTCTTAATTTCAGGGCTGCAGTCACTATCTGCAGTGATTTTGGAGCCCTCCAAAATTAAGTCTGTCACTGTTTCCATTGTTTCCCCATCTATTTGTCATGAAGTGATGAGACCAGATGCCATGGTCTTAGTTTTCTGAATGCTGAGTTTTAAGCCGTCTTTTTCACTCTCCTCTTTCACTTTTGTCAAGAGGCTCTTTAGTCCTTCACATTCTGCCATAAGGATGATATCATCTGTGTATCTGAGGTTATTGATATTTCTTCCAGCAGTCTTGATTCCAGGTTGTGCTTCATCCAGTCCAGCATTTCCCATGATGTACTCTGCATATAAGTTAAATAATCAGGGTGACAATATACAGCCTTGACATAATCCTTTCCCACTTTGAACCAGTCTGTTTTCCTATGTCCAGTTCTAACTATTGCTTCTTGACCTGGATACAGATTTTTAAGGAATCAGGAAATGTGGTCTGGTTTTCCCATCTCTTTAAGTATTTTCCACAGTTTGTTGGGATCTGCACAAAGGCTTTGGCATAGTCAATAAAGCAGGAGTAGATGTTTTTCTGGAATTCTGTTGCTTTTTCCATGAGCCAACAGATGTTGGCAATTTGATCTCTGGTTCCTCTGCCTTTTTGAAATCCAGCTTAAATATCTGGAAGTTCATGGTTCATGTACTGTTGAAGCCTGACTTGGATAATTTTGAGCATTACTTTGCTGGTTGTGAGACGAGTGCAATTGTGCTTTCGTCTGAACATTCTTTGGCATTGCCCTTCTTTGGGATTGGAATGAAAAGTGACCTCTTCCAGTCCTGTGGCCACTGCTGAGTTTTCCAAATTTGCTGGCATATTGAGTGCAGGACTTTTGCAGCATCATCTTTTAGGATTTGAAATAGCTCAACTGGAATTCTATCATCTCCACTAGCTTTGTTCATAGTGATGCTTCCTAAGGCCCACTTGACTTCAAGTTCCAGGATGTCTGGCTCTATGTGAGTGATCACACCATTGCTGTTATCTGGTCTTTTTTATATAGTTCTGTGCATTCTTGCCACCTCTTCTTAATATCTTCTGCTTCTGTTAGGTACATAATTTCTGTCCTTTATTAAGCCCATCTTTGCATGAAATGTTCCCTTAGTATCTCTAACTTTCTTGAAGAGATCTCTAGATCAAAGTCATCTCAGAAAATATCTTTTGTTTTTGTAGGCAGATTTTCTTTTCATAAGTTGGTTGCTTTGTCTTAAGTTGTCTTAAAAAAAAGAGAGAGCGAGCGAGACTTATAGGAATATCTTTTATTCAGCCTCTGTCTGTGAACTTGAGGTTCTAACGAATGATGTTGTGTCTTCTCAGCTCTCATCCCCACATTCAGTATTTTTGCTCATATTTTTTTCTGTTATTTATTTCTGTCTACTTTTCAGTGATTAAGCCTTGGGGAATTTAGTTTTCGTTTCCAAGTGTTAATTTTGGAAATGAAATGCATGTGTCAAAAGCTGCACATAGAAATGCAGCAATGAACATTTGCCTACAGACAACACAGCCTGTGGGCAAGGATTCCACTATTACCAATAAGAACTAAGCTGAGACTCAGAGGCAGATAACTTACTGAAAAGATGTTTATTTTTCTTTCTCTTCTGCAAACTTCTTTTATAAATGTGCCCTGTTAGATTTAGCTACATAATTTATCCCCAGAAACAATTTTGCCCTAAAAATAGTGTCATGTTTTGACAGTGATTGTGAATTACTTTGAAACGGTCTTGTGAAAGGTTTTGTTTCTTTGCTACAGCAAGCTGGGCCAAGGTTGTTTTTTTGCCTTGTGCTTAGCATCTGGTTAGTTAGTCATCATAATCAGAATTCGTCACACAGTTTTGGATGGCATATAGAGGAACAGGGATAGATGCCACCAGATTTAAGCAGGAAATATTCTCATTAAAGAGGAGAGAGAATTTTAGTCTAGCTGATATCCAGTCCTTCCTCTACCACTTGAAATTCAATTATCTTGAAGTTTGGTGGAGGTGTCCTGTAGTTCCTTAGAAGTAAGAATCTGTTCTTTGAGAGAGAGACTTGGGATGAACATGGAGCCTGAGTATTTTTCACTGATCAAGTAGCTAAATCTCTGAAGATGGGTAAGATTGCCAAGAGAGAGGGAAGTATTTTAGCAGCCAAGATCAGAAGCTTAGGGAATATCTCTCTGATATTCAGAGAGAAAGCAGAGAGAGAAGGGAAGTACAGAAGACGCATAATGAACAGCAAGGGACAGAGGAGAAGATATGGTGGAGACCCGAGGAAGGACAGGTCTGTTCAGTGCAAACAAGAAGGTGAGTCCACAGAAACCTGTTGGTTGGTTTGGAATCAGGAGGCATCTGGTGACCTGAGGAGCAGGTTTCAGATGGGAGGAGTTAGAGAGCAAAGGGCTGCAAATGCTGGAGGCATGGAGGGAGTTGAGGTGAAGACAGACCAGAAGGAGTTTGAATAAATCAGGAGAGAGGCCCATCTGGAATGTAGGGTCTGAGGAGGTGGTGTTGGTTGTTTGAGATTTTGGTTTCCGAGAGGGGAGTATGTTTGATGATTTTTCCCTCTCTTCTGCCCTTCCCTTCAACAAGAAAGAACTGAGGCTGAGAAGTACAGGGGTAAGTCAGGCACAAAGCCCTCCCCTCATGGATCTCCTCCAGTCCCCCAGGGAAGGAAGACATCCAGAGATTCACCCCTTGATGGCTTTGGAATCCTAATTGTGGGAGCTCTGTGGAGGAAGGTCTGAAAGGCAAAGTGGATGTGGAGGCTGGAGGCAGTTAGGGAGCCCGGTCCAGGAGCTGGGCCGAGCTTCTAGGAGGTGACCTTTGATCCCAGATGAGAGGGAAAGGCCTCTGTGAGTGGTGGAACAGAAGGTGCTGCTGGAAGCAGAGTTCCTGTGTGGGACCCAGTCTCTCTTTTTATCTCCAGCTGAGAGGTGGGAAGGGAGGGCCTGGAAGGGGATTTTTCAGTTTGTTTTAAAGGATGTAGTTCATGCCAAGTGTTTTCCAACTCATTTTTGATGATTCTGCTTATCCTTGGTGTATTTGATAAACCTTGGCAGATTCTTGATCATTTTTATTTTTAAAATAAAATACTTCTAAAGAGTCTATTTCATATACTTTTCCTCATCTAATTCCTTCTCATTTCTTAAAAGGTATCTCAGAGAATTTATTTAATATTTTGTAATAGTGATGCCAAGTGTAGCTAATGAAAACCCTGGGTTCTGAGTCATGAATCTGCACTTCAGGACAGAACGTACTCAGACGATGTCACCGAGGCCACATCCCAACAGAGGGCAGTCATGAGTCTGTGCACCATCCTGTACACTGACTCTTACAGATACCAGATATGTTGCTGTTCAGTCACAGTATAGTTGTTGGGCAAATTGGAGCTGTTCACCATTTCAAAAAGGATGAAAGAAAGCAGCATTAAAAAAAAAATTATGTAGTGTGATTCTACTTGATAATCATTTATGATGTCAACAACTTTAAAGTACAGTGGTGTGGGAAGCCCTGCAGTCTCCCTTTCCAAGCTTGAATCCCAGCTCTTCCTCTTCCTGTCTCTGTCCCACAAAGCCAGTCTCCTCTCAGTAGCATAGAGAAAATAATACCAACTCCATAAATGTTGGGAAGATAAAATGAAGCTGTTTTAATATTATTCTTTGCATAACATCTAAATGCATGTTGAACACTAAGTAATGGATAGTTATTTTTAAAACACCATATGTGTTTTTAAGGGAGAAACGTTGTCTGATGACACTGGCATTATGTTGCATTAAAATGATCATCAGACAGTTTCCAAGCTCATCAATATCATCTCAAGAGTTTGTATTACAGAGATTCTAGGTTTGTAATTCTTGAAAATTTTAATGGACACTTTCTTTTGTAGACTCATGGAATAAAAATCAGTTGTTTTCAAAACTGACCATTGAGTCCAAAATATTTCAAATTAATGTAATTTCCATACAATTTTCCAAAGTCCCAAATAACACTGAGTAAAGAGTCTCAATTATGTACAGTTCTTATCATTGAAATCATCACCTCTTAGAAATCTTCCTACTAGTAAAACAAGTGAAAATGAAAGTAAGATATGGAAGTTAGATTTAGACATTATAATTATCCTTCAGTTAAAAATAAATAGATTAAAAATTCCCCAAAATAACTTATTAAATTTAAAAAAATGGGACCGCTTTGAGTATGAGAAGTTGAACACAGCTGCCCTCAGCAAAATGCTATAATTTATTGAGGAAAACTGAATTGCAAAACCTTTCTTCCTCACACACCCCTCATTCAGGAAGAGAAAACAACAACAGCAACAACAACAAAAAACAATCAACAACTTGGCTGAGCTTAAATAACTGACTGTTCATGTCCTTTCCCCCTTCATGGATCACAGCCTCGTTGTGGTGAAGGACTTGTGTAACTCAGCGAAGCTGTGAGCCATGTCATGCAGGGCCAACTAAGATGGACAGATCATAGTGGAGAGTTCTGACAAAACGTGGTCCACTGGTGGAGGAAATGACAAACCACTCCAGTATTCTTGCCATGAGAACCCCATGAATAGTATGAAAAGGCAAAAAGATATGATACCAGAAAATGAGTCCTCCAGGTTGGAAGGTGTCCAGTATGCTACTGGGGAAGAGTGGAGGGCAATTACTAATAGCTCCAGAAAAAGTGAAGCACCTGGGCTGAAGAAGAAATGATGCTCAGTTATAGATATGTCTGTTGGTGAAAGCAAAGTGCAATGCTGTAAAGAATAATATTGCAAAGGAACCTGGAATTTTAGGTCCATGAATCAAGGTAAATTGGATGTGGTCAAGCAGGAGGATGGCAAGAGTGAACATCAACATCTTAGGAATCAATGAACTAAAACAGAAGGGAATGGATGAATTTAATTCAGATGGCTATTGTATCTATTTCTGTGGGCAAGAATCCCTTAAAAGGAATGGAGTAGCTCTCATAGTCAGCAAGAAAGTCTGAAATGCAGTACTTGGGTGCAAACTCAAAAATGACAGAATGGGGAACACATGGACACCCATGGCAGATTCATGTCAATGTATGGCAAAACCGATACAACATTGCAAAGTATAAAATATATATATTTTATATATATATATATGTGTGTGTGTGTATATACATATATATAAACCACGACAGAATGATCTTGTTTCACTTCCAAGGCAAACTATTCAACATCATAGTAATCCAGGTCTATGCCCCAACTACTGATGCCAAAGAAGCTGAAGTTGACTGGTTCTATGAAGACCTACAAAACCTTCTAGAACTAATACCAAAGAAAGATATCCTTTTCATTATAGGGAATTGGAATGCAAAAGTAGGAAATTAAGAGATATCTGGAGTAACAGGCAAGTTTGGCCTTTAGAGTACAAAATGAAGCAGGGCAAAGGCTAACAAAGTTTTGTGAAGAGAACACACTGGTCATAGCAAACACCCTCTTCCAGCAACACAAGGGATGATTCTACACACGGACATCACAAAATGTCCATGGACATCACAAAATGAGCAATACCGAAATCAGATGGATTATGTCCTTTTCAGCCAAAGATGGAGAAGCTCTATACAGTTAGCAAAAACAAGACCTGGAACTGACTGTGGCTCCGATCATCAGCTTCTTACTGCAAAATTCAGGCTTAAACTAAAGAAAGCTGGGAAAACCAATAGGCCATTCATGATTGACTTAAATCAAATCCCTTACGGTTATACAATAGAGATGACAAATAGATTCAAGGGATTAGATCTGGTAGACAGAGTGCCTGAAAAACTACAGACAGAACACACTGCTCCTGTTGCTGCTCAGCCGCCAAGTTTGTTCGACTCTTTGTGACCCCATGGACTGTAGGCCTCCAGACTCCTCTATCCATGCATTTCCCAGGCAAGAATATGGAATGGGTTACTGATTCCTTCTCCAGAGGATATTCCCAATACAATGATAAAACCCACATCTCCAGCATTGGCAGGCAGATTCTTTACCACTGAGCTGCCAGAGAAGCCCAGCAAGCACTTTTAGGATCTTTTAATGATCAGTCTGCTCTCTGAAATGAGCGGGCTGTTATTCCCTAATTAGCTTGGAATCTAGAAATTAATGGTCCCCTCATGGGAGACAATAGATACAACTGCAAGAAACCCAACAGGATTAGAAAATGCAGACAGAAGGTGAAATATGTAACAGAGGAGTTTATTTAGATATTGGTTTTTAGAATGTGAGGTTTATCTCTATATGTGATATAGTATCAGACAGAAATTAAAAGACTTGGGGTCATAATGACTGAATTACTTACATCTGGGCAAATCAATATGCCTCTTTGAGTATCAGTTTCCTGCTTTGTAAATGGATAGGATAATCCCTCCTCATATTGATGTAAGGATGAGATTATATAAAGCCTGTGAAATACTTGAGATTGGGACTCATGACAAGTCTTATAAAATGTCATCTTTAATTGATATTTGAGATTATGGGGGTAGCCATCACTTCTTTGCTTGTTGGCTAGATTTAGAGAATTGTGGAACTTCTGTGTTATGAGAAAACTTGTCATGGCATCTGGCAATAAAACAATGTTTTATTTTTCAGTTGTTTTGTTTGGATAGGCTTTTATTTTATTTTTTTATTTTACTTTATTTATTTATTATTATTGTTTTTCTTTTTTTTTTTTTTACTTTACAATATTGTATTGGTTTTGCCACACATCAACATGAATCCTCCATAGGTGTACAGGTGTTCCCAATCCCGAACCCTCTCCCACCTCCCTCCCCGTACCATCCCTCCAGGTTATCCCAGTGCACCAGCCCCAAGCATCCTGTATCCTGTATCGAACCTAGACTGGCAATTCATTCCTTATGTGATATTATACATGTTTCAATGCCATTCTCCCAAATCATCCCACCCTCTCCCTCTCCCACAGAGTCCAAAAGACTGTTCTATACATCTGTGTCTCTTTTGCTGTCTTGCATACAGGGTTATTGTTACCATCTTTCTAAATTCCATATATATGCATTAGTATACTGTATTGGTGTTTTTCTTTCTGGCTTACTTCAGGCTTTTAAACAAGACTATTAACATTTTCACAGGAAATATTTTCTTTTATTTGCTGCTTTTTTATATGTTTCATTTACAATTCATTTAGATGCTAGTGTGGCATCTAAGCAGCTGCTCACAGTGTAGTATCCTTTCAGAGGAAGAAAGGTGCTCATGGGACTTTTTCCACAGGTGGTGTGACATGTCCTCTGCCTTAGTCATCCTGACATTCTAACCAGGCTGCTTGCTTCCACCAAGAATGCCAGTCTAGAGTGGACACAGTTGAATTTCATGAGATTCACAAGTTTACAAAACCTAGATTTTGTACATCCATTGGTATTATATGCCAGTTCATGGTGCATGAAGTAGAAAATGTCAAATTATTCTTCTCTTTGGACTATATTGAATAATCTGGTTTGGTTTTGTTGATTCAGAGGTCCATCACTTTTTCCCTTCAGTTCAGTTCATTTCAGTCACTCAGTCGTGTCTGACTCTTTGCGACCCCATGAATCACAGCACGCCAGGCCTCCCTGTCCATCACCAGCTCCCAGAGTTCACTCAGACTCACGTCCATTGAGTCAGTGATGCCATCCAGCCATCTCATCCTTTGTCGTCACCTTCTCCTCCTGCCCCCAATCCCTCCCAGCATCAGAGTCTTTTCCAATGAGTCAACTCTTCGCATGAGGTAGCCAAAGTACTGGAGTTTCAGCTTTAGCATCATTCCTTCCAAAGAAATCGCAGGGCTGATCTCCTTCAGAATGGACTGGTTGGATCTCCTTGCAGACCAAGGGACTCTCAAGAGTCTTCTCCAACACCACAGTTCAAAAGCATCAATTCTTCAGTGCTCAGCTCTCTTCACAGTCCAACTCTCACATCCATACATGACCATTGAAAAAACCATAGCCTTGACTAGACAGACATTTGTTGGCAAAGTAATGTCTCTGCTTTTCAGTATGCTACCTAGGTTGGTCATAACTTTTCTTCCAAGG
This sequence comes from Damaliscus lunatus, assembly GCA_006408505.1. NCBI lineage: Eukaryota > Metazoa > Chordata > Mammalia > Artiodactyla > Bovidae > Damaliscus > Damaliscus lunatus. Next base: position 79,043 of record SJXP01002936.1, on the reverse strand, counting down.
AGAAAGCGTCTTTTGATTTCATGGCTGCAGTCACCATCTGCAGTGATTTTGGAGCCCCCAAAAATAAAGTCTGACACTGTTTCCACTGTTTCCCCATCTATTTCCCATGAAGTGATGGGACCAGATGCCATGATCTTCGTTTTCTGAATGTTGAGCTTTAAGCCAACTTTTCCACTCTCCTCCTTCACTTTCATCAAGAGGCTTTTTAGTTCCTCTTCACTTTCTGCCATAAGGGTGGTGTCATCCGCATGTCTGAGGTTATTGATATTTCTCCTGGCAATCTTGATTCCAGCTTGTGCTTCTTCCAGTCCAGCGTTTCTCATGACGTACTCTGCATATAAGTTAAATCAGCAGGGTGACAATATACAGCCTTGACGTACTCCTTTTCCTATTTGGAACCAGTCTATTGTTCCATGTTTGGTTCTAACTGTTGCTTCCTGGGCTGCATATAGGTTTCTCAAGAGGCAGGTCAGGTGGCCTGGTATTCCCATCTCTTTCAGAATTTTCCCCAAGTATTGAAACAGTAAGTCTTCACTAAGAAAAAGGATAACTTGAAAGAGAAAGAAGATATGGAATAAGAAAATAAACATATCTTTTTAAAAAAAAATTAAAAAAGGAAAGAAACTTCTCAAAAAATGTTACTTACTGCCATGTCTGTAAGTTTATCAATCTTTGGAAGGCCTAGAGTGGGGAGGATAATATAGAGAGGGCAAAAATTGTAGTAAGCATGAAATTTGTTAGTCATATTATTTTAAAAGTGCATCTTCAAACAAAATAGACCTCTGATATGGTTTTCACTGTGACCAAAGAAAAGCCACAGTCACTTTGGTATATGTGACATCATCACCACATCTAGGAAAAGTAGCACCTGCTCTGATAGGTCTCTAGGTAATACTAAGTGGTTAGAATGAGTGGTTAGGGCTCAGCTTCATGAGATTTTTAATATTTGGGGGGCTCATAAATCTATGAATACCTCATCCCTCCTCCCCTGGCTGCTGGCATGCAGAGCACATTGGAGGGTGGTGATGATGGAGTCAGAGTTTCTGTTTGTTATGCGTGAACTGTCTAGCACTTTAGTTCATTACCTTGTTTAATTCCTACCACTATTCGTTTATGTTGTTGGTATGTCCCAGATTTTACTGATTGAGAGTGAGTGTAGAGTCTTACCATCCCTGTTAATAATATTTAGGAAGGTTTGTCCTAAACCCTGTCTCAGCACAATACTGGGCTAGTGAAATTTCCCCTCCAGGTATAGGCTGTCATTCTCCACAAACTAAAGAATTTTGCTGAATTGTGAAAAATCACCATTTTCTTTCAAGTTGAAGATTTCATCTAAGAATTTTAAAATATTTTTTCATGTGGATTCAAAGACTTTGGGTAGAATTTCCCAAATGGTGTGTGTTCCAAATGGGAAATATATAAAAATAATGATTCTCCTTATTTGGGGGCATCAGGACTTGAGTCACTGGCTTCTGGGTCATATGCTTCTTTCTATATACCCATCATTGTCTCTATGCCTGTGAGATAGAGGTACAGAAGCGTTGGCTATGGTGATGTGGTCCATCAGATGGGCCTGAAGTCCAACCAGATGGGGGGAATTATGTGTGTAGCTTGAATTGAATTTTTTTTTGAAATTCTTGCGAATGTAGGAGAAAGAAATGAAGTTGGGTTCAAGGAAGGGATGTGTATTGCACACCAGAATCTTTTGTTTCCTTCTTCAAATGATTTTTGCTTAGATACTATTTTCGTCTGCCAAATTCTATAAAGGGTTTGAGATAGCTGGCATTAAAGCTTCACAGATGTGTATACATATAACTGTAAACCCATACACTGTTTATAAATATATAATATTCAATCCACAGTTCTGGACATTTCTTCCTCCTTCCAGGCTCCTTCCTGCCACTGTGGTTCTAGGATTCCCAGAGTACAAAGTGCTCCTGTCTTTCTCCTTGACCTGCATTCCTTTCTGGAAAAAGTCAGGAGAGCCACTTACCCTCCCATCTTTATGTCATATCTGTAAATGAAAATGAAGTTCTTACTTTTCTCATTCACAAGATAGGTGTGAAGATCCTCCAAGAAAACTCAGTCTGGAAGAGCTGTGAAATGATACACATCTCTATGATATAAACATTACCACACTAACCCATTCCTCAGAGATGTGCCTGGGCCAGCAGCCCTGGGTGACATGATGAAGAGGCCCTGGCTAGTGAGCATGGATGCAGGTGCTGGTGCTGAGAAGACACAGAGCAACCAGTGTTAACTCAGAAGGCATCTCAACCTCATCCCAGCTCCTTTTTGGTCAAAAGTACCATCAATTCTAGTTACTGCCTGCAAGTTATTCTTGCCAATCTTTCTATTTGTTAACGTGAAAGTGAAAGTCACTCAGTTGTGTCCAACTCTGCAAATTCTCCAGGCCAGAATACTGGAGTGGGTAGCTGTTCCCTTCTCCAGGGTCTATTTGTTAAACCAGCCTGTAAAATTCATCCTAAGTCCCCTAGAATTGTCTAAAAATGTTCCTGAATTCTTTACTATGTTTCCCCAGCACTCTGCCTTGTGCAGATCACCATGAATTTGTATCCACCTGAGAGCCTAAACTTTGGAGGCCTTGGACCAGACTGAATCTGCACATCTGCACCACCCCACCCCACTGTCATAGCAAGCAGACACTAAGTGTTTATTGCATTCTTAAAAGTAAGGGTATCATACTTCTGATAAAGATGGATGCTTAAATCAGCACCAGTCAATGGTTTTGTTTTCTATTCTACTGTCTGTCTCTTTTTGACTGAGATCATCTCCCAAGATAAAATCATCTCACAGGATAATGTGATGATTAAGAGAATGTTCATGAAACTCTTAGTGCAGTGTCTTACATACAGTAGATACCTGGTAAATGGGATCTGCTGTTGTTATAATCATTAGCCTTTGGAATGGGCATTTTAAATACTTAGTATCAAGATAGAAAGATGGCTGTCCCATCTTGTTGGCAAGCTTAAATATGTCATAAAGGCTCATGACATGAGCTTTCCAGCTTCGTGACTTAGGTTTTTCAATCTCCATCAAGTTGCTTTTCCTCTCCCTGTACCTCACTCTCTCCAACTGTAAAATGAGATAATACTCTTACTAGATAAAGCTATTGTGATGGTTAATGAGTTAATACATGTGAAGGTTTGAAGGTCTAGTCCTGTATATAGTCAATACTCAGTAAATATTAATTATGGATAGAAAATCTAGAAAGAGGAATTCCTACTTCCAAAGGTCAACATTTAAATTTTGTTCTACTTTTCTGAACACTGAATTTGTAATTAACCACCTCTTTATCCCTCCATGCATAGCTGAGGTGTCTGGATTCCTCACCTGTAATGCCTCCTTGCTCATCTGTCTACTAACACCTGCAGACTCCTGATAGTTTGGGATTCAGCTCCTACTCTCTGAGCCTCAAATGTTCTCTCTGTTAAAAGTAGTAATGCCTGCCTCATGGGGCTACTGAGTGTATCACAAGAGCTGATACCTAGAAAGTTCTTATCAGAGTGTTGTGCATACACATTAAATATCATGAGGACCACTTCTAATTGTATTTCTTTGGAAGGGAAAGCATTCCCTGCTGTCCCAACAAGTCTTTTTTGAGGAAAGGAGTTTAATCCCAACAGAACAAATCATTACAGTTTATCTTTGAAAAGTACCCTTTCTAAGGAGGCCTCTGTATCTATTTTTGCTATTTCAGACATTGCTGCTTGTGATTGGTGTGGTGGGCGTGATGGTGGCTGCGATTCCTGGGATTGCTATACCTGTGATTCTCCTTGGCATCATTTTCTTTGTCTTCTGGTGGTATTTCTTAAGGACGTCACGAGAGGTGAAACGCCTGGAATGTACAAGTAAGTACCGGGGCTCTCAGATTGGGATGACAGTGCAGGCTGGCTTCCATTTATGCCATAATTAACCAGACCCCTGAAATCCTGATGACTCTGTTTTCTGGAATTTCTCACCAAGTCAACATTAGGTAATTGAATGTTATGGCCACTGTGAGTCAGTGTGGTCCTTAAGGCAAATAGAGCAGGTGGCAGGTCAGCTGTGGCTTTGCATTTTAGCACAAGGAGGATGGATGTGAGCACAATGAAGACAGGGACCATTTCTGTCTTGTTCATGACATATTTCTTCACACAGAGTATCTACTCTATAAATACTTTTCTTAAAAATATTTTATCCTGTTGGAACTAATGTAGAAGGAAAATAGACATTGTTTCTCCTCCTGAAGTTACCACAAATGACAATGGAAAGAAAAGATTAGGAAAAGGAAAGAAGAATTTAGGAAATATGTCAGAAGTGATGTTTTTGAAAAATACATTTTTTTCACATGTTTAAGTCAGTTGCAGTTGTTAAGTGTATTGAAAAGATACATGTTAGTCTCTCAGTTGTTTCTGACTCTTTGTGACCCCATGGACTGTAGCCTACCAGGCTCCTCTGTGCATGGAATTCTCCAGGAAAAAATACTGAAGTGGGTAGCCGTTCCCTTCTCCAGAGGATCTTCCCAGACCCAGGGACTGAGGCCAGGTCTCCTGCATGGCAGGTGGATTCTTTACTGTCTGATCCACCAGGGAAGCCCTGCTGAAAAGATAAGCCCTGTTATTTGCAGGTTTGCTCTTTATCATTACTATTATTTGGGGTGACACCACACTGTTTGTGGATCCCCCTTTCTCAAAGCCATTCATATAAGCGATGCTGGAAAGAATCCCTTAGGAGGACACAAGAGGGGGATCTGTCAGTCCTGTGAACTGTAGGGTTATGTGTGTCTGTGACTGTGGATGACACCATGACTGTGACATAGTTCCTTCAGGACAGCGAGCTCGGTGCTTGTGGGAAAAGTGATACTTTGGGCAACACAGCACCAGAGCCTTAACAGCCCCTCTCCCCCTGCACTAGCTAATTTCTTTGCAGACCCTCCAGTTCACTCATCCTCGCATCCTGCTCAGCCCTAAACGGGATTTGAGAAAAACAGGATGACTTTTCATGGGTCCAGATTCCCCCAGCCTGTAACTCTTAGGCATGAGGTGAGGTAGGTGATGGGTGTTTGGTTCCCTGGTGTTCAAGGCTGAGATGACACCTGGTTTCTAAAGTCGATCCTGCCCTCCAGTCCCACTGGAGGGAATCAGCTGCACTTTGATCTCCTGACAGGGAAGCGGGTGAGGGAGACCACGCTGGAGAGTTCACTCCAGGACTCTCCCTGGGGGAACAGCCATGTCTGCTTCCTCCTCAGAAGCCTTGTCTGTGATGAATAGTGTTGATGTCACAACATTTGCTCTGAAACAAGAGCCTGGTTCTAGTGAGTTTTCTGTGCTCTCTGGAGCTGACTCTCGGCATCCTCCTGACAGGGTGATGGGCCCTGGAATACCCCTGCATCATCCCTGTGAGCACCCTGCTTCCAGACTGAGTTCTGGGGGTGGGTTGAGACACCTGTTGGTTGCAGAAAAGGCCTGAACAGAGTCCCTAGCCTTTATTATTTGGAGCATGAGCTCCATCTGAGTTTATGTTGCTCTTATAAGCAAAACATTATAGGAAGCTAAAAAGTTAGTCAATAAAGAGAGAGAGAGAGAGCAGTGTGGATGCAGGAATGAGAACACAGGTACTCAACTGGATGAACAAAGGCACCACCGAGTCACTTTCAGCTCTTTGTGTGAACAAGGGACAAAGGGGAAGTGTTAGATCATGTCGCGGTTCAGAGATCCAGCAGGGCAGTTATGAAAGCATCCATCAGCTTCCCGGGGCGGAAGTCAGGACCATTCAAAGGGCCCTCTTCTGTCGGGTCCTGAGGGCACAAGGGCGGTACAGTGCTGGGTGCTCCATGACCCGCACAGAGGCTCCTGGCGCAGGTGCAGGGGGAGGCCCAGGACGGGGGAGGTGGCAGACTGTCTGCTCCCCTTACTCCTCTCACCCCATCCTGTGTCTGGCTCTGGTCCAGGGTGAGGGGTGTACTGACCCTATCCCTGCCTTTAGGCTACTCATCTGAGGTGGAGACAACATACAGGTAGCTCATCAAAATTCAGTGTGGTGAGGACTCTAATGAGGAATTAAATTTTAGAATGTTACAGATTCAAAAATTAGTTAACAATGAAAAAGAAAAAAAATCACCATTTGAAGCAACATGGATGGATTTAGAGAATAATATTTTTTTTAAAAGTCAGAGAAAGACAAATATGGTATCACTTATACATGGAATCTAAAAATAATACAAATGAATCTGTACACAAAATAGAAATAGACTCAGAGACATAGAAAACAAACTTACCAAAGGGGATTGGGAGGCAGGGAGGAACAAAGTAGAAACATGGGATTAATAGAGGAATAAAGTAAGAAATATGGGATTAATAGACACACTACTATTTGTCAAATAGGTATGCAACAAGGATTTACTGTAAAGCACAGGAAATTTTATTCAGCATCTCGTAATAACCTGTGATAGAATACAATCAGAAAAAATAACTGAATGACTATACTATATACCTGAAACTAACACATTATTGTAAATCAACTATACTTCAATATTTTTTTTAAAAGTTGTGAACAATTTCCACCTGAAGAGATGCCAGAAGAATTTGGAGGGAGGTGTGTTTGAGAGGACCTTGATGAAAGAACCAGTAAAGAATTTCTTTATATAAATCTAGCTGTGAATGAAATGGAGTGTTCTTGCCTGGAGAATCCTAGGGATGGAGGAGCCTGGTGGGCTGCCGTCTATGGGGTCACACAGAGTCGGACACGACTGAAGTGACTTAGCAGCAGCAGCAGCAGCTGTGAATGAATTTGGTCAAACATAGTTTCAAAGAGACTCTTTCATTCCCAGGTCATTAAAGTGAAGCTTGGTGTGAGGAGGAGTTTAGGGTCACACGGAGGATTCCCTTTGGCAGGACGTGTGACCACAGAGCCCGGGAGGCAGTGGTGTCCTCGTGTCCAGCCTCCCTGACTTTCTCTGTCGTGTGTCTGTCTCTCCTTCTCCAGCACAGAGCCCGGTATTTTCCCACTTAGCATTTTCTCTCCGGGGACTCTGGACCATCCGGGCATACAAAGCTGAGCAGAGATTTCAGGAGCTGTTTGACGCATATCAGGATTTGCACTCAGGTCTGTAAGTTTCTGGAAATAATTTCAGATGGGATGTGCTGCCTTCTGAGGCCTGACCTCCCTCTCAGGTGTCCTAGTAGGCTAGCACCTCTCTCTGTGTCAACCACATGTCCCCCTCTGCATACCCGCCTCTCCCACCCCTTCCTCTCAGCATCCCCTCTGTGCTCCCCTCTTCCCCATCACCCCTTGCTTTTCTCTCCTGACTGGCTTGCATTGTCCTTCCATCACTGTGCCCTGTGGACTTCTGTCTCTTCAGGGCAGGACTCAGTAAAATTTTTGTTTTTGCAAAGATCCAGATAGAAAATATTGTAGGCTTTCTGTGCTATACTGTATCTGCTGCAACTACTCACCTTGGCTGTGGTAGTACAAAGACAGGCAAAGATAATACATCAGCAAATGGCTGTTTTCCAATAAAATTTTCTTTTCAGAACCAGGTGGTCACTATTCTTGTCCCCCAGTCTGTAGTTTGTCAACTCTTTTCAGAGCATGGAGGGTAGCAGATGTGATTGATGAAACTAATTTCCTGACTTGCCACCCACTTGATTACACTTTGTATCAGTGAAGTTGTTTTTCCTAGGTAGAAAATTCAGATCCCGTTAGCTGATGGTCATGTAGATACTGGCTCCTAAGAATAAACACTTCAGGGTCCTGTGGTGAGTGCAGAAGGTGCTGGAAACAGTGTGAGCTGTGCTTTCTGCTGTCAGAGAGCTGGAAACACTCAACATCTGAGAGAACGATCTTCACGCTGAGGACCAGCACTGCAGAAAATGCACCAATGAGACGATTTGCCATCTTCTTTCTTGTGATTGTATTTCTGTTGATAACCTGTGGGTTGACATTTTCTTTTATTATTATTATTTTTTTAATATAAAGTTATTTTAGTTGGAGGCTAATTACAATATTGACGTTTTCCATGCTTGCTTCCTGGACTGATTCCTGTGTGTCCCATACCTTGTCTTGGGTTAGAACCTAGTTTTCTGGAATCTTCAGGTTCCTTGAGTGTGTGACTTTGCTGTCCTACCTTGTATAAAAGCTTCTGTACCTCAAATGAGGAAGTGCTTTCCCTCACGAGAAGCAGCTAACGTGGTTTTTCTGTTTATGTATTATGCTTAATGATTCACAAATGCAGAGGCTTGGTTCCTGCTTTTGACAACGTCCCGATGGCTCGCTGTGTATCTGGATGTCATCTGTGCCATCTTTGTCACTGTTGTTGCCTTTGGAGCCCTGATCCTGGTAGAAAGTAAGTACAGATGTGGATATTTGTGGTTTGTTTACAGTTTACAGCTTTGTTTGTAGTTTTTAAACTCTTGTCATCATGTCTAATATATATTCTTTGGTTCTAATGAATTGTATTAAAGTATTTGCTGCATATGAGTCCTCAGTTTGGTCCATGTGAAGTCATGTCTTGATGAGAACTTTTATCTTTTTTCCTATTTATTTATTTACAGTAGGTCCATGTTGAAATCTCTTTAAAAAAAATTGATTGGCATATGGTTGATTAACACAATGTGTTAGCTTCAGGTGTATAGCCAAGTGAATCTATTATACATATCTCCACTTTTTAAAGATTATTTTTCTGTACGCCATGAACATTGGGGTGCATGTATCATTTTTTTAGTAATTTGCATTTTAATAGATACTTTACATACATTATCCTTTATTTATTTATTTATTTATTTTACTTCCAGCTCTTTCCTTCCCCGCTTCCCCTTCCTTTGGCGGCCACAAGTCTGTTCTCTGTATCTGTGAGTCTGTTTCTGTTTCATAGATATGCTCGCTTGTGCCATAGCTGAGGTAGAAAAGAATGTCTGTCTTTGGCTTTTGGAATCTTTAGGAGCAAAGACCAGGTATGAACGTGCCTGCTCCAGCAGACCTGTGATGCCTTGGGCTCCTGCTTTGGCTCATTTGGTCCATTCTTTCATTTTTAAGTTTTATTGGGGTATGGTTGATTTACACTGTTGTCTTGGTTTCAGATGTACAGCAAAGTGAATCTGCTGTACATAAAATATAGCCACTCCTTTTTATATTCTTTTCCAATATATGTCATTCAAGAGTTCCCTGTACTTTACAGTAGTTTCTTGTTAGTTATGTATTTTAATATTTTACATAGAGTGGTATGCATGTGTCAATCCCAGTCTTCCAATTTATCCCTCCCCTCCCTTTCTTATGATAAACATGTTTATTTTCTACACCTGTAACTCTGCTTCTGTTTTGTAGATAAGTTCATTTGAAGCCGTTTTTTAGATTCCATATATAAGTGACATCATGCTCTATCTTTCTCTGTCTGACTTACTTCACTCAGTACTAAAGTCTCTAGGTCGAGCCATGTTGCTGCAAATGGCATTATTTTGCCCTTTTTATGGCTGGGTAATATTCCATTGTATGTATGGTACTGCATCTTCCATATCCATTGCATGTTGATGGACATTCAGGTCGCTTCCATGTCCTGGCTGTTGTAAATAGTGCTGCAGTGAACATTAGGGTGCGTGTACCTTTTGGAATTATGGTTTTCTCTGGATATATACCCAGGAATGGGATTGCTGGATCATATGGCAGCTCTGTTTTTAGGTTTCTAAAGGACCTCCACATTGTTCTGCATGGTGTCTGTACCAGTTTACCTTCCCACCAACAGTGTTGGGTGGTGCCCTTTTCTTCACATCCTATCCAGTATTTATTGTTTGTAGACTTTTTGATGATGGTCATACTGACTGGTGGGAGGTGAAACCTCACTGTAGTTTTGATATGCATTTCTCTAATAATTAGAGATTTGATCATCATTCATGTGCTTTTTGGCCATCTGTATGTCTTCTTTGGAGACTGCCTGTCTTAATCTTCTGCCCATTTTTTTGATTGGGTTTATTTATTTATCTATTTTTGATATTGAACTGCATGAACTGTATTCTTTTGGAGTTTAATCCCTTGTCAGTCACTTTGTTTGCAAATATTTCCCCCCATTCTGCAGGTTGTCTTTTTGGGTATTTTTATGGTTTTCTTACCATTGGAAAGCTTTTAAGCTTTATTAGGCCCCAAATTTTTATGTTTTATTTTATTTTCATTGCCCTAAGTGGTGGGTGAATAAAGAGCTTACTGTAGTTTGTGTCAGAGAGAGTTCTCTCTCTGTTTTCACATAAGAGTTTTGTAGTGTTTGTTCTTATATTTATGTCCGTAATCTATTTTGAATTTATTTTTGTGTATGGGGTTAGGGAGTGTTCTGATTTGATTCTTTTACAAGTATCCCAGTTTTCCTAGCAACACTTGTTGAAGAGACTGTCTTTTCTCCACTGGATATTCTTGCTTCCTTTGCCATAGGTAACCATAAGTGAATAGGTTTATCTCTGGACTTTCTATCTGGTTCCATTGATCTATATTTCTGGTTTTGGTGCCAGTAGCATACTGTTTCAATTACTGTAGCTTTGTAGTATAGTTTAAAGCCAGGGAGCCTGATTCCTCCCAGCTTCATTTTTCTTGTTTGTTTCAAAAATGCATTGGCTATTCATGGTATTTTGTGTTTTCATACAAAATGTGAAATATTTTGTTCTAATTCTGTGAAAAATGCCATTGGTAATTTAATAGGGATTGCATTGAATCTGTAGATTGCTTTGAGTAGTTTATTTATTTGCAGTAGGTCGTTGTTGAGATCTTTTATCTTTTTTTTTTTCTTAAATGGTTTGAAGGACTATACAACTGTAGCAAACTGATCTTCTGAACATTCCAGGTAGTGTCCTGTAGTTAGGAGGAGAGAATCAAGTTTACTATTAAGCTTTTTGTACAGCTTAGGTTTGGGGTGTTAGCTTTAAGTCTACTTGAATCTCTTGGTTGTAGGGGTCTGGTGTACAGGGGTGAGAAAGATTCTCTGTTGCAAAAACAGTATGCTCACTACTGTGTGGGTATGAGATGAGCAGCTGTTGGAATGTGGCATGAATTCACTGTCCTTAACTACTCCATGGTAATAACACTAAATCATAGTCATTAATAATGGAACTGTGAGAGTCATATTTTAGATTTAAAAGCACTGCCTCTTAGAACCCATTGCCTTGTTTCTGTGGTTTCAACTGCAGCTGTATTGGATGTAGAAAGTGAAATTACATAATGATAATTGAAGCCATGGGGACAAAAATCTGAATAATGACATGATCTTCCCCTATGTAATACTGTCAAGTGTATCTCAGTCTAGGTGGGATTAATATGATATAGGACAGAAATGATCAGAGAAGCAGAAGAGGTTAGGAAGAGGTGACAAGAATACACAGAAGAACTGTACAAAAAACATCTTAATGACCTGGATAACCATGATGGTGTGGTCATTCACCTAGAGTCAGACATCCTGGATTGTGAAGTCAAGTGGGTCTTAACTTCAAAGCATTACTTTAAACAAAGCTAGTGAAGGTAATGGAGCTATTTAAAATCCTAAAAGGAGATGCTGTTGAAGTGCTGCACTCAATATGCCAGCAAATTTGGACAGCTTAGCAATGGCCATAGGACTGGCCATAGGAAAAGGTCAGTTTTCATTACAATCCCATAGAAGGGCCATGCCAAGGAATGTTCAAACTACCATACAATTGCACTCATTTTGCATGCTAGTAAGGTTGTACTCAAAACCCGTCAACAGTATGTGAACTGGGAACTTCCAGACGTACAAGCTGGTTTAGAAAAGGCAGAGGAAATGGAGATCAGATTGCCAACATTCATATGATCATAGAGAAAGCAAGGGAATTCAAGAAGAGCATCTGCTTCATTGACTATGTGAAAGGCTTTGACTGCGTGGATCACAAAAATCTGTGGAAAATTCTGTAAGAGACAGGAATACCAGACCATCTTACCTGTCTCCAGAGAAACCTGTATGCAGGACAAGAAGAAGCAGTTAGAACTGAACGTGGAACAGTAGACTGGTTCAATACTGGGAAAGGAGTACAAAAGGGCTGTATATTGTCACTGTTTATTTAATGCATATGCAGAGTACATCATGCGAAATGCCAGGCTGGATGACTCACAAGCTAGAATCAAGATTGCCAGGAGAAATATCAACAACCTCAGATATGCAGATGATATCACTTCAATGGCAGAAAGTGAAGAGGAACTAAAGAATCTCTTGATGAGAATGAAAGAGGAGAGTGAAAAAGCTGGCTTGAAATTCAACATTCAAAATACAATGATCATGGCATCCTGTTCCATCGCTTTATGGCATATATGTGGGAAAAAGTGGAAGCAGTGAGATTATATTTTCTCAGTTTCCAAAATCACTTTGAACAGTGACTGTAGCTATGAAATTAAAAGATGTTTGCTTCTTGGAAGGAAAACTATGACAAACCTAGACAGAATATTAAAAAGCAGATACATCATGTTGCCAACAGAAGTCCATATAGTCAAAGCTATGTTTTTTCCAGTAGTCATATAAGGATATAAGAGTTGGGCCATTAAGAAGGCTGTTAAGTGAAAGTTGCTCAGTCATGTCTGACTCTTGGCGACCCCATGAACTATACAGTCCATGGAATTCTCCAGATCAGAATACTGGAGTGGGCAGCCATTCTCTTCTCCAGGGGATCTTCCCAATCCAGGGATCAAACCCAGGTCTCCCACATTGCAGGCAGATTCTTTACCAGCTGAGCCACAATGGAAGCCCTTAAGAAGGCTGAGGGATGAATAATTGATGCTTTTGAATTGTGATGCTACAGTAGACTCTTCAGAATCCTTTGGATTGTAAGGAGATCAAAGCAGTCAATCCTAAAGGAAATCAACCCTGAATATTCATCGGAAGGACTGATGCTGAAGCTCCGATATTTTGGCCACCTGATGCAAAATGCTGACTCATTGCAAAAGACCCTGATGCTGGGAAGGATTGAAGGTAAAAGGAGAAGAGGGCAGCAGAGGATGAGATGGTTAGATCGCATCACCAACTCGATGGACATGAGTTTGAACAAACTCCGGAAGATAATGAAGGACAGGGAAGCCTGGTGTGCTGCAGTCCATGGTGTTGCAAAGAGTCAGACATGACTTAATGAGTGAACAGAAGCAAAAACTTTGTTAATTCTTTCTAAATTCATAATATTTAAAAACATTATTTATTCGTTTGGCTGCTCTGGTTCTTAGTTGGGGCACAGGGGATCTTCAGCCTCAGGTGAGACAGGCAGGACTTTAGTTGCAGTGTGTGAAGTCTTAGTTGTGGAATGTGGAATCTAGTTTCCTAACCAGGGGTCGAACCCAGGTCCCCTGCATTGGAAGTGTGGAATCTCAGCTATTGGACCACCCAGGAAGTCCCTCATGTGGGTTTTTCTTATTTATTTTTTTTAACTGTTTTATGGTCTCAATCAACAGAAGTAATATTATAAGTAATACTATCATTACATGTAAATGATTCAAATATTATAAAGGAGTCTTCTCACTACTGTATACAATAGATAATAAAAAGTACCTACAGTATAGCACAGGGAACTCTAATTAATGCTCTGTATCAAATGATGCTAAAGCTGAAGCTCCAGTACTTTGGCCACCTCATGCAAAGAATTGACTCATTGGAAAAGACTCTGATGCTGGGAGGGATTGGGGGCAGGAGAAGAAGGGGACAACAGAGGATGAGATGGCTGGATGGCATCACCCACTTGATGGATGTGAGTTTGAGTGAACTCCGGGAGTTGGTGATGGACAGGGAGGCCTGGCAGGCTGCGATTCATGGGGTTGCAAAGAGTAGGACATGACTGAGTGACTAAACTGAACTGAACTGAACTGAATGATATGTATGGGAAAATAACTTTAAAAAGAATATATTATATGTATATATATGGCTAATTTACTTTACTGTACACCTGAAACTAATACAACTTTATAAATCAACTATTCAGTTCAGTTCAGTCGCACTGCAATAAAAATCATAAAAATAAAGGAGTCTTCTTTGTAAAGTGACAGAAGGACCTGTGTGCAGGGTTGAGGTGTAGACTGACCTTATTCCTCTTTTTCCTCATTTAGCTTTGACTCCCGGGCAGGTTGGCCTGGTCCTGTCTCTCACACTCACACTCACGGGGATGTTCCAGTGGTGCGTTAGGCAAACTGCCGAAGTTGAGAACATGGTGATGTTTATCTTTCTGTTCTTAGCCTTTTCAGGTCTCCGTGCCGTTAAATACCATAAAAGCAATTCTTATGTAAAACAATAAAATTATTATTTTTGCATCATAGTTAACAAAGCTTTTTTGTATTTTCTTCCATCTGCTTAAAGTTAATGTAAAATAAAATATATACAACTTTTCTCAGACTTATGTATACCATGTTAGAAAGTGTTATATTCATCACAGACTGACTTTGAATGCAATAAATGTCTCAAAGGAGAAAGGTCCTGAAATTCTGGAGTGAATATAGGCTAATTGCTTTTTAACTTAGTAGCTTGTTTACCTTTGTTTCTTAATGGGTAATTTCTCATTTTTGATAAAAGAAAGAATCCAGTATTTTGAAGTTTATTTAATTAATATGTTCCTGCACCCCTCCCCGCATTTTAGCATTTATTCTTGTATGTGTTGGACACCTGGATTTGCTGGCAGCCCTTCTTCCTGGTAGGATAGGTTCCCTCTCAGAGTGTGCTCTCAAAGGTGTGGGGTTATGGTTGTTTAGGAGGCCTTAGTATGTAAATTATACATTTTGAATTTTTCCTAAAGGGAGACAAACAAAGTCTTTCCATGTCAGCCTTCTAACAGAGTAGACAGGGACTAATTATTTAAATGAGTCTTGATGACCGGCCAATTCTGCTCATCTGTAACATGTGACCCTTCTGTAGCCACGCATACTGATTGGTGTCCATAAGTATTCTTTTCTTTGAAAAAATTCTCTTGTTTTTTCTTCAGATGTGAAAGGTGGATCAATAAAATTTTACCATTCATTTCTCTAATGCTTTTAGTTTTAATATAAAGTTGAAGGGAATAGTCATAAGTAAAGGTGTTGAAGATGATGAACAAGTTTGCAAAACATCCGAGACCTCATCAGATTCCTACTTCTGTCCTTTACGGATTCTGATCCTGGGATGTTCTGAACCATAGAGAAGCAGAAGGTTTTACTTACAGTCTCTGATCATCCATAAATAAGACCCTCTGACACTAACTCATGTGATGTCCTATGTGTTTCAGATGATTTCAGTAGAAAGAGGGATTGAATATACAGACCTTGAGAAAGAAGCGCCCTGGGAATATGAGTATCGTCCACCTCCATCCTGGCCCCAGAATGGAGAGATTTCCATTCCTAATATGAACTTCAGGTACAGCTTGGATGGGCCTCTGGTACTGAAGAACATGGGAATGTCCATTGGCCCAAGACAAAAGGTTAGTTTAAGCCATTTGCCTCTTTAAAATCCAGCTAAACGTTTAGCACCACTTCTGCTCTTGGCTTCCTTGTCTGTGTACGGGGGACTCTTTGTTTCTAATGGATGCAGATTAGATCAGTGACACTGTCCCTGAATCTTTCTTGGAAACTGACCATGGAATGGGGATACCAGCATTTTTTCCCCTGTCTCACCAGCTCCTTCCTGGTGGTTGATGGGTTCTGGGCTCCAGGGCTCGATCTTAACCTGACCCAGAACACTATATGTGACACCTAATTATTCATAACGAAGACTGTGTAGTCTGCCCTGGCTCCCTGTTCCTAACTTTCCAATATTTCATTCCTTTCCATCTTTTATTTTTTAATATATTTTTATTTATGTATTTGGCTGTACTGGTCTTTGTTGTGGCACACGGGACCTTTGATCTTCACTGTGGCATGCACGCTTTTAGTTGCAGCATGTGGGATCTGTTAATAGTTCCCTGATCAGGAATGGAACCCTGGCCTCCTGCTTTGGGAACACAGGTTCTTAGCCACTGGGCCACCAGCAATGTCCCCCATCTTTTCTTCTTTGTGTTTCTGAAATCTTCTTTTCCTCCCACAGTGCCCTCTGGTTGCAGCCTGCTCCTCTGTCCCTGGGTTTTTGCTGTGGACTTGTCCTCTGCTCACCCACACTGATCTGCCATGCTCCTGTCCTCCCACCCACAGACTGCTTCTTTCTTTAGCACATAACTGATCCTTACTGGCCTGGGTGAGCTGCTGCTGGAACCAGACCATAGCCCTAAGGCCAGTCCAGTAGGGGCTGTTGCGAAGAGAAGAGCCTGAATCATGACCCAGTCAGGGGTGAGGAACCAGGGCCTCAGATGGAGGCAGGGCCTGGAGCCTTGCTCAAAGTCAAAAGCACCTTGAAGGGAGCGGGAAAGATCCATATGAGAGATGACAGAGAGGCTTGTGACCTGGACCTGCCAGGGTCCATGTCTGCTGGTGATGTTCCTTTCACGTTAAGCTTGAGGCTCGCAGCTCTGCCCAGGAGAGAGTCTTGAAGAGACTAAACCAGAACAGACAAGGTGGTAGGAAACTCTTCCCCTCATCCCTCTGAAGCCAGTGTGTCCCCTCCCTTACACACACCCCTGCAATCAGGTCGTGTGTAGGTTCTCCCAAAGCACCATGCCCTCCCGGTTTTCAGCGTGCATGCTGCCCTCCACCTCAGAGACCCGTTCCCTCCATCATCTGGCTGGTGAACGTCTCCTCATTTTCTGAGTTGATCTAACACATCTTTGAGACCGTCAATTCTTCGTTAATGTCTTTTCTTTTAAGATAGAAATTATGGTACACCTGTTTTCACAGTAGCCAAAAGTTGGAAGGAACTAAATCCTTGCAATGAAATATTATTCAGTTTTAAAAAGGAAGAAAATTCTGACTTATGGATAAACCCTCATGATATCTTCCTAAATGATATAAGCCAGACACAAAGGGAATGAATACTCTGATTCCACTTATGTGAGATTCCTAGAGTAGTCAAATTTAAGGAAATAGGAAGTAGGATGGTGATCTCCAGGGACTGGGGGATAGGAAATGGGAGTTGTTTGTTTAATGGGTATAGAATTTCAGTTTTAGCAGGCAAAAAATTTCTCGAGCTTGGCTGCACAACAATGTGAATATACTGAACACCAAACTGTCCACTAAAAAGTGGTTATATAGTTAAATTTTATGTTATGTGAATTTTACTATAATGAAAATAAAAGCTAGCACCTATAGCATGCTTTATAATTTGGAGTCTGTATTTCACACTAAGTACCTTGAGGTTTTTTAAAATCAGAGAGCATCTTGTTTTCATCTTTGTTCCCCAGAAAGTGGCATTCTGCAGGGCACAGAGAGGGTGCTTAGGGACTGCTGGTTTTGAGGGTGAGTAGCACACAGGTGTGAGCAGCCAGTAACCAACACACATACACAAGACAACTCTGAATAATGGAAAGAACTGCTCTTTATTTATTTTATTTTTTAAAATATAAATTTATTTATTTTAATTGGAGGTTAATTACTTTACAATATTGTATTGGTTTTGCAATACATCAACATGGATCTGCCACAGGTATACATGTGTTCCCCATCCTGAGCCCCGCTCCCACCTCCCTCCCCATACCATAACTCTGGGTCATCTCAGTGCACCAGCCCCAAGCGTCCTGTATCATGCATTGAACCTGGACTGGCGATTCATTTCATATATGATATTATACATGTTTCAATGCCATTCTCCCAAATCATCCCACCCTCTTCCTCTCCCACAGAGTCCAAAAGACTGTTCTATTCATCTGTGTCTCTCTTGCTGTCTTGCATACACGGTTATCGTTACCATCTTTCTAAATTCCATATATATGCGTTAGTATACTGTATTGGTGTTTTTCTTTCTGGCTTACTTCACTCTGTATAATCAGCTCCAGTTTCATCCACCTCATTAGAAATGATTCAAAAGTATTCTTTTTAATGGCTGAGTAATACTCCATTGTGTATATGTACCACAGCTTTCTTATCCATTCCTCTGCTGATGGACATTTAGGTTGCTTCCATGTTCTGGCTCTTATAAACAGTGCTGAGATGAACACTGGGGTACACGTGTCTCTTTCAATTCTGGTTTCTTCGGTGTGTATGCCCAGCAGTGGGACTGCTGGGTCATCAGGCAAAAACTGCTCTTTAAAACTCTCACCACCATAGACCCATATAGTGGACTGTAGCTGTAATTTAGTGAATGATACCCTTGTAACATTGGAGAAGGAAATGGCAACCCACTCCAGTACTCTTGCCTGGAAAATTCCATGGACTGAGAGGCTCCTCAGAGCCTAGTAGGCTACAGTCCATGGGGTTGCAAAGATTCGGATACTACTGAGTGACTTCACTTCACTTCACCCTTGTAACATAAAAATGAAAAAAATAAATATTCAAGTTAATCCCCAAATGCTACAGAGAGAACAGCTTCAGTTAGTCACAGGGCAAAAACTGGTCCTAATTATTTCCAGTTCCAGTGTAGGTCAGGAATAAGGTGAACTGCTGTGTCAGGAAAACATTAACCACAGCTCTTGATACAATCCTATTCCCTAGAGCACTGAAGGCAATGTTTGTTTACTCTCAGATAATGTGTCTGTCAGATTTTCCATTGTAAATGTAATTCTGTTACATTTGGACTTGTAATTCTGTTACAACTTGGACTTGTCTTAAATTTTCCCAAAAAGCATAGAATATGAATTATCTAAGAAACTCTGTAGTACAACTTAGGAACACAACAGATTCTTATTCTTCTTTCTTAAAGCCTGCAAATCATAGGATTATTGAGAGTCTAAAATGTTTGAGGGCAAATTAAATTTGGAGACTGAATTAATGACCGTAGCAACTTGACAGAGTATTGCCATTAGCTTCATTTCTATGTGGGGAGATGATACCTGGGCAGTATGTTCATGAAGCCATTCCACTCCACCTGTGTACATCCTACCTATTCCTCTTCTGATTACGGGTCCCCACCCCCATCACTCCAGGACATCCCTTTGGTATTGGATTTGATTGAGAGAGGCTGCTGTAGGTGGGGAGGGGACACATGAGTGAATCAGCCTAGCAGAAGGGGGGCTTTATTCTCTTTCCCTCATTTCTTCTGCTGTCATGATTCCTGGAAGTTACGGCCAATAGGAAAATGTAGTAGGTACTATGCAGGATTTTTATCCATAGAAGAAATAGCAAGTGAAAATAATGAACCAGGACTTCCCTGGTTTTGCAGTGGAGAAGAATCTGCCTGCCAGTGCAGGGGACACTGATTCAACCCCTAGTCTGAGAAGACTCCACATGCTGCAGAGCCAGTAAGCCCATGCGGCACAACTGCTGAGCCTGCACGCCACAACTACTCAAGCTTGTGTCAGCACAAAAGAAGCCCCCTCAGTGAGAAGCCCATGCACTGCAACAAGGCATAGCCCGCACTCATCACAACTAGAGACAGCCTGCACACAGCAGTCATGACCCAGCTCAGCCAAAAAAAAAAAAACAAAAAACACCTGAGGGAAATAGCACTGTAGGCTTCCTGGTTTTCTGAACATGGGCTGCATTTTATATTTAGATGATTTTGTGGTTGATTTGATGATTTTAGAGAGTCCTGGGCCATATTAAAACATTTTTCAGCTCTTGAGGTAGATTAATTTTGTTTGTTTTTGCTCACAGTTATTACTGGGATAATACAGTTTTACAGATGATTACTAGACCTTGGCATAATGTGCAAAATATTAGTTTCCTACTTTTTCTCCTTTTTAACATAATATTTTCCTAAAAACCCCTCCCTGCATTCTCAGCATGTCCCCCTTCCCCTGCCAGCTTCCTGATTCCTTGTGATTTAGACTGTGGTGCTAGGGTCAGTAGCAGCACCTGCATCTCCTGGAGCTTCTTAGAAATGCAGAGTCTCAGGCCCATTCAGCTCACTTTCTCAGCATTGCATTTAAATAGGACTTTCTAGTAAAGTCCTTTTTCTCCCAAAGACAGTTTTTGATGACTGATAGCTTGTGATTTCCAAGAAATATCCTTTGACAGTTTGAGACTGAGCTCATGAATCACCCAAATCCCTATTGTGACTGAGCAGGAGGCTCTAGAAAGATCTCTGCCACCTAACCTGACAGATTTACTTACTTCTATATTCTACAAATCGGGCCTTTACAATATAATCTAATTCTGTGTGATTCTACTGCATTTATTTGCATCTTTTCAGTGGAGTCTGTCGTCATCACAGGCAGTTTTCATCCTGCTCCCAACTTCCCCACCAACCTACTGTGGGGACTGGAGGGATTTCCCACAGGCTCAGCCTTGTCTGGACCTGTCAGAAAGAGCCGAGTGTAGCAGTGTATGTGCAGTTCTTTCACCACCTGATGGGATAAAAAATGAGTCTTGCTGCCCCAAGCAGGGCCCAAGGTCTGTCTGGTCTGTTCCCCAGGCACCATGTGCCCCACTCAGCTGCGGCTTTCTCTGTCAGCCCAGCTGTGGGTGCTGGTTCATCTTGCTGACAGCTGGCGCACCTGACCTCAGGCACGCTCTTTGTTTCCACTCACCATGTACATGACTGTATTCACTTCATGCTTTAACTCTCTGGTCATAAGATCTCTATGTTAGGCCTGTACATTTAACTGCAGCTACACTTCTCCCCATTTTCTCTGTTCTGGTTACACAGAGGGATATGATAAGGTGCCAGGCCCTCCAGGTGATAAGGAGGCCATCAGCAGATGGATGCATTTACAGTTGTAGATGTAAATACAGATGTATTCACAGCTGTAGGATCCATCTGTTGTGTCTTTCTCTGTATGGTTTATCAAATAACTAAATAATATGGTAATAGATTTTCCATAAATTTCTCTGGCCTGAGTTAAAAATCTAAGTTCCCAATGGAAGCTTCTTTTTCTCAGGACACCACAGGTAATACAAATAAAGACAGTCAAATCCAATATGGATTTTGCTGTCAACATGTACAGTTCATCTGAAGAAACAAGAAAATGACTATATTAGCTTTGTAAGCTAGAAAGAGGTCAAAATTTTTATAGAGGTTTTTACAAAAATAATTTTTTTTTTTTAATGACATCTGTTAGGGTTGGGACAAGCCCACATGAGGTGACAGGGAGAGCATTTCCAGGATTCAGGCATGTGAGACAGACTTAGTGATGTGTGGTTAGGGTTCTGGCAGGTGGAAATGCATTCAGTAGAAATGCATGTGAAAGTTCTTTAGGAGGTGGGGTCAACATAAGAAAAAGCATGATGCCCTGATCCAGTGAGTTAAGAACTAGACACCTCTAGAGCATTCAGGAAAATCAGCTACCAGGTGTGCAGCGGACATTTTCATGCTCAAACATGAAAAGTACTGAGTGACTCCAAGGAAGCTGACTTGTGGACATGTGGGTCAGTGGGGATGGTTTTGTAGAAGAGATATACTGGGGTGGAGTGATGGGCGCAGAGCTGACCGTTAGGAGTTTAATCCGAGAAGTGAGAGCATGAGGACCAGAGTGAGCAGATTTGGGAGGCAGGGAGCCTGGAGCTGTTGTGCCTCCAGCAAAATGTCTTGGGAAAGTGATTCCACTTTTTGGGATCGAACTGATGTCAATTAAAACAAAGCTCTGAACACTCAGGTTTGTGAATGTGCAGGGAATCGAGTGGGAGTAGAAAATGGTATCGTATTTCTGGAGGGTAGGTTAATAGCTTAACAGCTTCCTCTGAAAATGTTCATATTTGATTCTCAGCAGTTCCACGTCTGAGAGTTTATCTGAAGGAAATGATTAAGGTTGTTTGCAAAAACAAGATTTAGCCTTCAAGGATATTTAACAGAGTTATCTATAATAGTAAATTATTGGAGATTGCCTAAATATTCAGCAGTAGAGGGTTTGTTAAATGATCACATATATTGTAATATTTTGTAGCCATTAAATAAATGTTCTTATGAAATACTAAATGAAAAGATGTAACAGTATGTTCATATTAATCCCATTTTGTTTATATATGTGAACTTGTGCCTTTAAGAACACATACAGAAGATTAGAAAGTAAAAATGTCATCTTGAAAATCTTTTTTCAGAGTATTGAGGATAGCTAGTATTTACTTTTAAATTCATTTGCACTGTTTATTTTTAAGGAAAGAGTTTGTTTTAACTTGTTTTTTAAAAGGTGATGCAGCCTGGCACTCTGGTGCTGACTGTGGACCTTAAAATGAAGAGCTGAGTCATGACACACTGCAAGAGTAGAGTCTTCAGGGCTTGGCACCTGCTTTACTCAGGGAAGTAAGGCAGACAGTTCACCCCTGAGCCTGGGAAAGAAACTGTGAGAGTAAAGCGGGAAAGACGAAGGAAGGGGTTGTTTTGTGTGGGGCATTGGATGTTGATTATGCACACTATCCAGGTGCAAGTGTCTAACAAGTTGGTGTCATCATCAGAGACCAAGCTGGTTGGGAAAACAGAAAGGAGCCATTGTAGAGCAAATAAAATAAGATTTTCTCCAAGTGTCTTTATAATTTATTTATTTATTTATTTTTGGCTGTGCTGGGTCTCTGTTGCTGCTCGGGCAGAAAGCAAAGAGGAACTAAAGAGCCTGTTGATGAAAATGAAAGAGGAGAGTGAAAAATCTGGCTTATAATTCAACAGTCAATAAATGAAGATCATAGTATCTGGTCGAGACACTTCGAGGCAGATAGATGGGGAAACAATGGAAAGTGACAGGCTATTTTCCTGGGCTCCAGAATCACTGTGGTCAGTGACGGCAGCCATGAAATTAAAAGACGTTTGCTTGGCAGTAAGTGGAGACTTCTAGTTGTGGTGAGTGGAGAGTGCTCTACTTACAGTGCACTGGCTTCTCATTGTGGTCTCTTCTCTTGTTATAGAGCAGTCTATAGGGTGTGAGGGTTTTAGTAGATGTGGCATGCGGGCTCAGTAGTTTTGATTCCCAGGTTCTAGAGCACAGGCTCAATAGTTGTGGTGCACGAGATTAGTTGCTTTTTGGCATGTGGGGTTCTCCCAGACTCCTGTACTCCTGTACTGGCAGCTGGATTCTTTACCACTGAGCCTCCAGGGAAGCCCTCCACGTATCTTTAGATTGAAGGATGTAAGGTTAGTGATACTGGTGATACTCTCCATGGGCAATTGGTAAAACCCTTTGGTTACCCAGAAAAGTCATTCAGATTATAGTTTTGATGACTGAACTGTAGAAATAGCCAGAACCAGGTTTTCTTTGAGCTGCCTTTTTCTCTTGGGGTGCCTGTGGCCATGCAACATGTGGGATCTTAGTTTTTCGACTAGGGATTGAACCCACATTCCCTGTAGTGGAAGCACAGAATCATAACCACTGGACTGCCAGGGAAGCCCTCCATGTATTTATTTATTTTTTTAGTTCTCACTGGAGTTTGGAGTTCACAGTCCTGTGGTCATGAACAGCCCTATAGGTGCCCCTATATATCTCAGACCATTTACTCAAACTCTACAAAGGTTCCTGTTTGCAAAGATGGATCAGTTTCAGTAGAGCTGATGACGGGAACATCCATGCATCCTCACAGATAGAGTACTCACTTGTGTCCTGTTGGGGGTTGATTTATGTATGAGAACACCGAGATATACAGGCATACCTGTTTTTATTGTGCTTCACAGAGAATGCATTTTTTCCCCCACAAATTGTACATTTATGGCAACACTGTGTCAAGCAAAGCATTGGCACCATTTTTCCTACAGTATTTGTTAACTTCATGTCTCTGTGTCACATTTTGATAATTCTCACCATATTTCAAACCATTTCATTATTATGATATGTGTTATTCTGGGATCTGTGATCAGTGTGTTTTAAGGCTCAAATGATGGTTAGCATTCTTAGCAATAAAGTATTGGAAATTAAGTTGTATATATCTTTTTAATATATAATGCTATTGTACACTTAGTAGACTACAATATAGAATAAACATAAATCTTTCTGAATAGAGAAACAAAAAATTCATATAACTTGCCTTATTTTGTGATAGTCACATTACTGAGGTTGTCTGGACCAAATCCAAAATATCTTTGAGGCCTGCCTCTACACAAAACACTTCAGTCACATATATATACACTATGATTTGCCTGTGTGCACAGAATGGCCCATCTGTATAATATAGATTAGGGTTTAAAATAAGGTGCAAAATGTCCAGAGAAACCTATATGCAGGTCAAGAAGCAACAGTTAGAACTGGACATGGAACAAAAGACTGGTTCCAAATTGGGAAAGGAGTACGTCAAGGCTATATTTTGTCACCCTGCTTATTCAACTTATACACAAAGTACATCATGTGAAATACTGGGCTGGATGAAGCTCAAGCTGGAATTAAGACTGCCAGGAGAAATAGCAATAACCTCAAATATGCGGATGACACCACCCTAGTAGCAATGGCAGAAAGCAAAAAGTAACTGAAGAGCCTCTTGAATAAAGTGAAAGAGGAGAGTGAAAAAGCTGGCTTAAAATTCAACATTCAATAAATGAAGATCATAGTGTCTAGTTCAGTCACTTCATGGCAGATAGATGGGGAAACAATGGAAAGGGACAGACTTTATTTTCCTCCAGAATCACTGTGGTCAGTGACGGCAGCCATGAAATTAAAAGACGTTTGCTCTTTGGAAGAAAAACATTGACAAACCTAGACAGAATATTAAAAAGTAGAGACATTACTTTGCCAACAGAAGTCCATATAATCAATGCTATGATTTTTCCAGTAGTCATATATGGATGTAAGTGTTGAACCATAAAGAAGGCTGAGTGCCAAAGAACTGATGCTTTCGAACTGTGGTGCTGAAAAAGACTCTTGAGAGTCCCTTGGACTGTAAGGTGATCAAACCAGTCAATGCTATAGGAAATCAACTCTGAATATTTACTGGAAGGACCGATGCTGAAGCTGAGGCTCCAATACTTTGGCTGCCTGATGGAAAGAGCTGATTCATTGGGAAAGGCCCTGAAGCTGCAGAAGATGGAAGGCAGGAGGAGAAGGGGTCAACAGAGATGGTTGGGTGGCATCACTGACTCGATGGACATAAGTTTGAGCAAGCTCCAGGAGGGGGTGATGGACAGGGAAGCCTGATGTGCTGCAGTCCATGGGGTCGCAAACAGTTGGACATGACTGAGACACTAAACAACAACAAAAAAATATAGACATATTATCTTGGTAAGATAATAAAATTAGCCAAGCCCACTTTTCTTAAGTTTAATCTCTATAAATATAAATTCTTTTTTGAAATGCCATGATTGGTTTGACAGGCTAAGTTGTGAGACTTTAGAGGTATTCAAATCAGAAAAATGAAAGTTTCTAAGAGTTCTGATTATATTGCATAGAAAGATTTAGTTCTCTTTAAAGCTATGAGTTTTAAAATTTTACTGATTTACAAATGATCTAAAGCATGTCTTACATCCTCATCAGTTCCAGATGCTAAATAGAGATGAAATCATCTCTAGGGAATCTTCCTTCAGGGAATTTGCAGTTAGGCATCCCTGGTGGCTCAGAGGGTAAAGAATCTGCCTGTAAGGCAGGAGACCCAGGCTCCATCCCTGGGTCAGGAAGATCTCCTGGAGTAGGAAATGGCAACCCACTCTACTATTCTTCTCTTGAGAATTGCATGGACAGAGGAGCCTGGTGGGCTACATTCCATGGGGTTGCAAAAAGTCAGACAAGACTGAATGACTCATACTTTCTTTCACTTTCAAACTCATTGGTAAAAAAACATCAGTTTCTGCATACATATTTAAATGCAGTTTTATTCCCTACCAGCATTTAACCTGCATTGTATAGATTCTTTAATCTTATTGCTAGTCACTTAATTTCTCCCTGCTTTGGTATTAATAAATAGACTGACACTTGACATGTATTTTTCAAGGTTCAATTGTAAGTATTAATTTGTTAATAAGATGCCTTTTGTACTGCTCCGATTAAAGGTCCCGTGTAAACAGCAAATTTTGTTTATGCTGTTGTTGGCCTCATTATGTGCACTTTGTCTACTGGCCTCTGTCTTTTAAGATTCTGCGTTTTATATTTTAAGATGTTTCAATATCTAATATAATTAAGACATTTAATATCAGGAAATGATTTCATTTTTGTACCAAAGAATAATTCCTCTTAAATAACAGATCCCTGAGAAAGTGAGTACTTGTTTGTGTACCACTTCTGACTTGTTGACATCTCTGTAAAACTACCCATGTGATTCCCAAGGTCCAGTTACCTAGGCAGCAGGAATAAAGCTAATTTAAAAGCCGACTTCTTATGCACCACTTAGGAGACTGCTGGTTTTTCACTGCCAGCAGATGATTTTTTAAGTCATCTTGCTTTATTTATGAATGTTAGTTACACACATCCATACACATTTATACACATACACCACACACACATACCTGTCCACTCCTTTAACATACCACGTAATGAATACTATGTGATAATCACAGAAAACAATTTTCAGCATATTAAGCATCCCTTCAGGGAAATCTGAATAAAAATGCATGAAATCTTGAAGTGATGTGAAGTGAAAGTCAATCGTGTCCAACTCTTTGCAACCCCATGGACTATACAGTCCATGGAATTATCAGGCCAGAATACTGGAGGGGGTAGCCTTTCCCTTCTCCAGGAGATCTTCCCAACCCAGGGATCGAACCCAGGTCTCCAGAATTGCAGGCAGATTCTTTACCAGCTGAGCACAGTCTTAAGAAGACATAAAAATTGCTCTAGTTTATATTCCATATGCTTGGGATGATGATGGTCTCAACCAGGGACATTTGTGAATATCTGCCATTTTTGGTTGCCACAATTTGGAGACTGAATCTGGTACCTAGTGGGTAGAGTTCATGGGTACTGTTAAACATCTTACAATATGCATGACAGTCTCCTGACCCTCCAACAATGAATTATCTGACCCAAAATGTCACCAATACCATGCTTGAGAAACTACAGTCTACTCTTAATATGTAATAGAGCTTTGAAAATTCATCTTCAACAATCAGGGTTTCTCCTAGGTTTGTTGTATCCTGTTAATTCTTAATCCCCCTTGGTCTCTTTACAGTGTGGCATTGTGGGAAGAACAGGAGCAGGAAAAAGTTCCCTCGTCGCTGCTCTTCTTAGATTGTCAGAACCCGAAGGTGACATTCAGATTGATGGAATCGGGACAACCAACACTGGACTTCATGATTTAAGGAAGAAAATGTCAGTTGCACCTCAGGTATGCACAGCAGAGCATTGTCACATTGTTCTTTTTATAACATATCCAAGTTTAATTGCTTTTAATTTGCTTTTTTTTTTAAATTACATCAAAGGGTTGATCCTTTTTTTTCCCAATAGAGCACTGTTTTAACATCAGGTATTTTCAACAGACATTTTCATCGGACACATGTTTTCTTTCTTTGTTCATTTGTTAGTTTTGTGTGCATGTGATTTAATAAGTTACTGAGATAGATTTCTGGACTCAGTCTTTCTCAGTTGCCACAATTTTATCCACTGATAACCACATAGTTCTGAGAATAAAAGGATAAATGGTTTCTTTATCACTGGAGAGGTTCCTATAGGGAAACATGACTTTTAAGTGTCTTACAGATAGAATTTTGCTGTGGGAAATGAGGACATCTTTTTAAAGGTGATTATCTCCTTGGAGGGCTTTCTGTGAAACTGTTGAGCTTTGAGAATTACAGGGTATATAGATGCTTTGGGGGAGCCTTTGACAATTCATCCATTAGTAAATAATTTTCACCAAGGAGGCAGTATAGAATAGTGAGGTGGTGACTGAGAAATCTATGTACCTCAGTTTTCTCTGTCTTACAAAGTAACTAACAGTACCGACCCCTTGAGCTGTTGTGAGGATAAAATAGGTCACCAAGTGTGAAGTGCTTCACGTAGACCCAGATGAGACTGCTGTGATGGTGGAGCATTGAGTTGGCCATTGGCCAGTCTTTTCCTGGACTCTGATTCTGTTTTCTTTTCTCCTGTGTCTTAAAGAAGTATAATTTTCAGGGAGTGTTTTGGAGATTGGATTATATGCACAGTAGACACTCCTGATATTCCTTGTGGTTAATTCACTCAACATAATTCGGTGAATATTTACTGAGAAATTACTATCCTCCAGGTGTATAGCCAAGGGCAGCCTAGACCCCATGTCCTCATCTTCCATCCTGCACTCTGCTTTGACAGACTTACTGATTTTTAAAAAAGGAATTTGAATTTATTTTATATACTTGATAATCATCTGCCCATCAAAGGAAACCCAGATAAATACCCTCATGAGATGAAAAACAGAGAGGAGATGAGACAAAATGATCCAGGCAATCGTGCTTTCTGGAATGTGGGTTTAATGTGCTCTGAAATGCCTGTGTATTAGGAAGCATCTCAACATGGCACCCAAAGGGAAGGAGAATGTGGGCTTGGGTCTTATGACTGAGTACAGCTGTTGCTATACCCATGGCCTCTAAAATACCTGGACTTATTCTAAGTACTCTTGTTTTTCTAATTAATTTGTTTTTAATTGAAAGATAATTACAATATTCTTTTGGTTTCTGCCATATATCAACATGGATCAGCCATAGGTATACATAAGTCCCCTCCCTCTTGAACGTCCTTCCCATCTCCCACCTCATGCCACCCCTCTAGGTTATCACAGAGCACTGGATTTGAGCTCCCTGCTCATACAGCAAATTTCCACTGGCTATCTAATTTTACATATGGTACTGTATATGTCTAAGTACTTTTGAAACCAAGATACAGCTCTACAGACTATAGTGAAATGCCACCTCACACACTTTAAGACATCTGTTATCAAAAAGAAAAATGAAAGAGAGAAAGAAAATGGGTTGGCAATATTGGCAAGGATGTAGAGAAATTAGAATCCTTGTTCGTTGCCGGTAGGAATGTAAGATAGTATGGCCACTGTGGAAAACAAGTCATTTCTTGAAAAAGTTAAAGATAGAATTATTATATGATCTAGCAGATCTACTTTAGAGTATAAACCCAAAAGAATTGAAAGAAAGATCTTGAAGTGATACCTGTACTTGCGTGTTCATAGCAACATTATTCTCAGTAGCAAAAATGTGGAGGCACCCAAAGGTCCATTGACAGATGAATCAATAAACAAAATGTGGTGCATATATGTATACAGTGGAGTATTATTCAGCCTTAGAAAGGAAGGAAGTTCTGACTCGTGCTACAGTACAGATGAACCTTGAGGAAATTAAGCTAAGTGAAATAAGCCAATCACAAAGGACAAATACTGTATGATTCTACTAATATGAGCTACCTAGAGTAGTAAATGCATGGAGATAGGAAGTAGAATGGTGGGTGCCAGGAGCTGCTGGGAGTGGGGAGTTGTTTAGTGGGTAGAGTTTCAGTTCTGCAAGATGAAAGAAGTTCTTGCTAAGCTTTGTATACATGTAGATTCCTCTCTATATGCCTTTGTGTCCAAGGTACAATATTGGTTGATAAAAGAGGGAGTATCTGTAGAGAACTTGCAATGTGCAAAGGTTCCCAGGAAATCATTCCAGAGACAGCCAGGGATAGAATGTTTGTGTAGACTGAGTGTCAATGTGACCCAACAATTTTATTCATACTCTGCCTCAAAGGACTGTGGGGCATTGATGACATTGCTCAGCTTCCAGACTTCAGTGTCCTCATCCTTAAACTAGGTCTGGGAATCATTGCCATACAGAGTTGTTGTGAAGATATAACTGGGCTTCCCAAGTGGTACTAGTGGTAAAAGACCTGCCTGCTAATGCAGGAGACATAAGAGAGGCAGGTTCAATTCCTGGGTCAGGAAGATCCGCTGGAGGAGGGCATGGCAACTCACTCCAGTATTCTTGCCTGAAGAATCCCAGGACAGAGGAGTGTGGTGAGCCACAGTGCATGGAGTCGCAAAGAGTCTGACACCACTGAAGAAACTTATCACACACAACAGGGTGAGATAAGGTTTGTGCCTTATGAACCATGTCTGGTTCTTGGGAATACGCAGTCATCAGGAACTGTTATTATTCTTAATGATTGGGTTACTGGCCTTTGGATCTTATTTCTGCTTACTAGAAAGAGTAACACCCTAATCTCTGCTTATGTGTTCATGGTCCTTGGTGATTTTCTTTATATATATTGTTTACAATATAAACTACATTGTTCATATAAATATAAATAGTAGAGCAAAGAAACAGAAATCAAAAAAACACAATAGGAATTTGGGGGAAAGTGTAACAGAGACATGTATTTAACGTTTCCACCAAAAGCAAGAAGAGAGAATAATACTTTTTTGTACTTTGATTTCATGTTACCTTCCCAGCAGCTTCTTTCCTGACCACGAACTTGTATACTTACTTACCAGTCTGCCACCAAGACCTCTGGCCTTTTTTCTCAGCCCTCCCCACACTCTTGGCTATTTTCTTCCTCTCCTTGAGGACAGGGCCTGTATCTCTTGTTTCTTCTCTCATGCTTGTTACAGCCCCTGACAAGTTACACGAGTACTGATAATAATTCCTAACATTTGTGAAATCATTAACACATTTTAGCCCTTTATCTGCAGAGAAGGCAATGGCACTCCACTCCAGTACTCTTGCCTGGAAGATCCCATGGACAGAGGAGCAGTCTGTCCTACTGCAGGTGGGCTGCAGTCCATGAGGTCTCTAAGAGTTGGACACGACTGAGCGACTTCACTTTCACTTTTCACTTTCATGCATTGGAGAAGGAAATGGCAACCCACTCCAGTGTTCTTGCCTGGAGAATCCCAGGGATGGGGGCTCCTGGTGGGCTGCCGTCTATGGGGTCGCACAGAGTCGGACACGACTGAAGTGACTTAGCAGCAGCAGCAGCAGCAGTTTGTTTTTTATGCTTTTGAGTCTGTTTCTGTGTTGTAAATAAGTTCATTTCTGTCATTTTTAAAAATTCCACATATAAGTGATCTCGCCCAGAGTCGGGCATGACTGAAGTGACTTAGCAGCAGCAGCATATGATACTTGTCTTTCTCTGCCTGACTTATTTCACTTAGTCTCATAATCTCTAGGTTCATCCATGTTGCTGCAAATGGCATTATTTCATTCTTTTTATGGCTGAATAATATTCCTGTGTGTGTGTGTGTGTGTGTGTGTGCATACATCATATCTTTATCCATTCATCTGTCCATGAACACATCTTGGCTATTGTAAGCAGTACTGTTGTGAATACTGTGCTGCATGTATCTTTTTGAATTAGGGTTTTTATGTTTTCCAGATATTTGCTGAGGAGTAGAATTGCTGGATCGCACAGTAACTCTTTTTCAGCTTTTAAGGAACCTCCATACTGTTTTCCATAACAGCTGCACCAATTTACATTCCCACCAACAGTGTAGGAGGGTCCCCTTTTCTCCACACCCTCTCCAGCTTTTATCATTTGTAGGCTATTTAATGATGGTCATTCTAACCAGTGTGAGGTGATACCTCATTGGAGTTTTGATCTGTATTTCTCTAGTAATTAGTGATGTTGAGTATCTTTTCATGGGCCTATTGACCATCTGTATGTTTTCTTTGGAGAAATGTCTATTTAGGTCTTCTTCCAATTTTTTGATTAGGTTGTTTGTTTTTTTGATATTGAGCTGTATAAGCTGTTGTCTATATAGAAATAGGCTGCAATTATATAGACTAGAAACAAAGTATCAGAAAGAGAAATAAAGGAAACAATCCCATTGACATCACATCAAAGGGAAAAAATTCTAGGAATAAATCTACTTAAGGAGGCAAAAGATGTTTAGTCCAAAACCTGTAAGACACTGATGAAAGTAATTAAAGATGATACAAACAAAAGAAAAGATATTCTGTGTTCTTGGATTGAAAGAATCAATTTTGTTAAAAATAACCATACTACCCAAGACAATTTACAGATTCAGTGCAATCTCTATCAAATTACTGGTGGCATTTTTCACAAA
Source organism: Damaliscus lunatus (assembly GCA_006408505.1). NCBI lineage: Eukaryota > Metazoa > Chordata > Mammalia > Artiodactyla > Bovidae > Damaliscus > Damaliscus lunatus. The sequence continues at coordinate 47,237 of SJXP01002936.1, read as the reverse complement.
ACTAGAACAATTTTTTTTAATTTGTATGGAAACAGAAAATACCCCAAACAGCCAAAATAATCTTGAGAGAGAATGAATCTGGAGGAATCACAGTCCCTGACTTCAGGCTATATTGCAAAGTTACAGTAATGGGAAAAGCATGTTGCTGTCACAGAAACCAGACACATAGATTAATGGGACAGGAGAGAAAACTCAGAAATAAACCCGACACTTATGGCCAATTAATCTAAAACAAAGGAAGAAAGAATATGTAATGAAGAAAAGACAGTCTCTTCAATAAATAGTGTGGAGAAATATGCACAGTTCAGTTTAGTCACTCAGTCGTGTCCAACTCTTGGGACCCCATGGACTGTAGCACGCCAGGCCTCCCTGTCCATAACCAACTCCTGGAGTTTACTCAAACTCATGTCCATTGAGTCAGTGATGCCATCCAACCGTCTCATCCTCTGTCGTCCCCTTCTCCTCCCGCCTTCAACCTTTCCCAGCATCAGGGTCTTTTCAAATGAGTCAGTTCTTCACATCAGGTGGCCAAATTATTGGAGCTTCAGCATCAATCCTTCCAATGAATATTCAGGACTGATTTCCTTTAGGATGGACTGGCTGGATCTCCTTGCTGTCCAAGGGACTCTCAAGAGTCTTCTCCAACACCACAGTTCAAAAGCATCAATTCTTCGGTGCTCAGCTTTCTTTATAGTCCAACTCTCACATCCATACATGACTCCTGGAAAAACCATAGCCTTGACTAGATGGACCTTTGTTGGCAAACTAATGACTGTGCTTTTTAATATGCTATATGTTGGTTATAACTTTTCCTCCAAGGAGGAAGCATTTTTTAATTTCATGGCTACAGTCAACATCTGCAGTGATTTTGGAGCCCCCAAATATTAAGTCTGCCACTGTTTCCCCATCTATTTGCCTTGAAGTGATGGGACTGGATGCCATGTTCTTAGTTTTTTGAATGTTGAGCTTTAAGACAACTTTTTCACTCTCCTCTTTCACTGTCATCAAGAGGCTCTTCTGTTCCTCTTCACTTTCTGCCTAAGTGTGGTGTCATCTGCATATCTGAGGTTATTGATATTTCTCCCGGCAGTCTTGATTCCAGCTTGTGCTTCTTCTAGCCCAGCATTTCTCATGATGTACTCTGCATATAAGCTAAATAAGCAGGGTGACAATATACAGCCTTGACATACTCCTTTCCCAATTTGGAACCAGTCTGTTGTTTCATGTCCAGTTCTAACTGTTGCTTCCTGACCTGCATACAGATTTCTCAAGAGGCAGGTCAGGTGGTCTGGTATTCCCATCTCTTTCAGAATTTTCCACAGTTTCTTGTGATCCACACAGTCAAAGGCTTTGGTATAGTCAATAAAGCAGAAATAGATGTTTTTCTGGAACTCTCTTGCTTTTTCGATGATTCAATGGATGTTGGCAATTTGATTTCTTTTTCCTCTGCCTTTTCTAAATCCAGTTTGAACATCTGGAACTTCATGCTTCATGTACTGTTGAAGCCTGGCTTGAAGAATTTTGAGCATTACTTTACTAGCATGTGAGATGAGTGCAATTATGCGGTAGTTTGAACATTCTTTGTCATTGCCTTTCTTTGGGATTGGAAATCTGCACAGTTACATGTAAAAGAATGAAATTTCAATGTTCTCTATATACAAAAATAAAGTCAAGATGAATTAATGACCTGAAGACCTGTAAGACAAGATACTTTGTCAGACGAGATCCTAGAAGAAAACTTAGGCAGAATAATTGTTGATATAAATCACAGCAATATTTTCTTGGATCTGTCCCTTAAAATAATGGAAACAAAAGCAAAAATAAACAAATGGGACCTAATTAAACATAAAAGTTTTGTACCAAAGAGGAAACCATTAAAAAAATACTGAAAAGACAACCTATGGAATAGAAGAAAATATTTGCAAATGATACAAATATTAATTTCTAAAATATGTTAACAGGATTCAAATTAAAGAGATTCCTAACTCCAGAGCCTTAGCAGTGAACTGCTCAGCTTGTGACTTCAACTGGCTGTTGACTGTGGTCCATGAAACTGCTTCATATCATTATTTCATGTGTGCATGTACACCACACACACACACACAAATTTCACAAAACAGTATTACTCTTGCTCTGTGCTCTGATATCTTCTGTGCTACCAGTTCTATTCTAATTCATATAAAAGACAAAATGATGGCCACAGGCACTAAATTGATTTCTTGATCCATTGACTACACCTGCAGTTTAACAGACACTGCTTTTCATTGTTCCCCATTGGGCTAGGCTCCTGGTCCAGGTTAGCATCATAGGAGGAACCTCACTGTTGTTCCAGATTCTCAGGGCAACCCCACAAGGCTAGCCCCAGTTTCCAATAAGCGAACTGAGTCTTGGGAAGATTAATAACTTACCCTGGGTCTAATAACTAGTGAACAATAGAATCAGAACTTAAAACTGTCTGATTCCAAACTTTTTTTTTTCAATAAATATTGTTGTTCAGTTGCTAAGTCATGTCTGACTCTGTGTGACCCCATGAACTGCAGCAAGCCAAGTTTCTTTGTCCTTCACTATTTCCCAGAGCCTGCTCAAACTCATGTCCATTGAGTCAATGATGCCATTCAACCGTCCCATCCTCTATCACCCCGCTTCTCCTCCTGTCCTCAATCTTTCCTAGTATCAGGGTATTTTCCAATGAGTCAGCTCTTTCCATCAAGTGGCCAAAGTATTGGAGCTTCAGCTTCAGCATCAGTCTTTCCAGTGAACATTCAGGGTTGATTTTCTTTAAGATTGACTGGTTTGATCTCCTTGTTATCCACGGGACTTTCAAGAGTCTTCTCGAGCACCACAATTTGAAAGCATCAATTCTTTGGCAATGTTGTACTCATGAGATATTTTCCCCATTTTTTTCTACCATCTCATTCAAAAGAATTGCCCAAACTATAACAAGAGTGAATAATCATGGAGCAAAGCCATAAGATACTACTCCTACTGCCCTGTCCCTCATTTGGACAGTATCAGTTAAGAAATGTGTTATTCACTTATATGTCATGGTCTAATAAGTGAGACGAGAAAATAGTCAAAATCTTATCCCTCCCCAGCCAAGAGCCCTTTCTCTTTACAATGTCTTGCTGGCTCAGAAGTGCAGAAAGTCTGTTACTGAGATTATTTGAAGTTACTTGTCTAAGTACAGAAAACTTATGTTTCTCTTTCTCTGCCAAACAAGTAGGAAGCAATAATACTTGTGTTTCAGTACTTTGATTTAGGTAACCTAGGAAGCTGAGAGCAGACTCTGCAGAGGGGGAGCCCAGTGCTGTTTCTTTGAGTTGTCCCACTTAGGTGAGCCAGGCCCACATCACCTTCCCTGAATCCCTGCTCCAGTGATCCTGGAAGCAGTGATGAACTTCCAGGATGGTCTCACTCTCTTTCAGAACTGAGGGAGATGTGATAACAGCAAGGACCTGGGTAGGAACCAGAGACAGGGGAGTGGGTATATAGACTGTCAGTCCTGGGGGGATCTTTCAAAGATGAATACTTCTTAAGAAGTTACTCCTCAATTTCTGTTCAAAATTTCAAAAATAAGCAAAAATGAAATTTCTTCTTAAGTAATTTCCTTAAACACAACAGGAAGCTGAAGTATGTGTGTTCTTTATGCTCAGGATCTGAAGTTGTTAAATATGTCCCCCAGAAAGAACATCGATTGAGATTATATTCAGGAAGTAGCCTACTTACTTGAACAGATCTGGAAAATAGATGGAAGATGGAGAAAAGAAGAAGGAAGAATATTAGGGACCAGCCTCCCCTCCTGGCCTGGCCACATCTTTTATGTAAAACTCATGGAGACAGCTGAAGGATGAGAAATTGCCTGCATGTGGGAATCTTAGAGTTTATAATTACAATAAGCAACAAGATTTTATAAAAGTCTGAAGTAGAATGATGGTTATTCCCCTGACAAGAAGCACTTACTATTGTTTAGATGGTTGTTTAGTCTTTGATTCTAAATTCAAGAGTTTTAAGGGAGACCTTAAATTGGTCTTGGGATTTTTCAGTTCAGTTCAGTACTCATTCTGAAATATCCTATGACTAGTGATTTTCAGTGTTTTGGAGGTGTATTGGCCACTTAATCAACTTTGTGTGAATAAACCTCCCTTTATAATGTCTTTTTTATTGTGGATTTGCTCAGGGATACATCTTTTTTGGTGGCAGACCCTGAGTCTTCTGCATTCATTTCTCTCTGACCAGACTTAAAACTGAGACAGTATTGAAGGAAGGTTTGGAAGGCTTTCTGAGTATCATTCTTCCTCGTGATTAGGGAAAAGAAATGCCTCTTGTCTTCATCTTTCTTCTCAGGTTTTTGTGAAGTGATGAGGAAAGTCCAGCCCCAAGTCCAGGCAGGATGTGAACGTGGGGATTCCGAGCAGTTCCGGGCACTTGTGGAAGAGTCAGGTCTCCTCTTGTTCCCACACGTGTGCCGCCCCTTGTTTTGCCCTCTTCCCTGAAAGGAGCCAATTGGCCTCTTCACTGCTGTGCACATTCTTGTGACATGGCTTACTAGAATCTTCCAGAAGAAAATGTAAGTGGCCTACATTAACTTATGTAGAAGATTTTTTTCTTGAAACTCAGAGGGAGGCATGTATTTCCAGTAATTTTCTTGTGGCTCCTCCGGAAGTAAAACAGGAAAAGCTAGTTAAATAATTTCATCATGGGCCACGTCACAGTGGGTTTCAGGTCCTCCTGACCTTGCGGTTAATAATGAGGTTCTGCGTCGCAGGTGATACTGACGCACAGGTGAGAGAACGTGGGGATCACCTGGTGCAGAATCAGAGGCGATCTCTCCATGGACAGAGGAGCCGCAGGCTCCAGGAGCTGATGTTCCCCTTGGATGTGTGGGGATATTCATTTCACACATATGGAGAGATTCCAGGTCCTAGAAGATAGTCTGACAAATGGAGAAAATAGCTTAGTTTATTCTTCAGTGCCAATGTGTAAATATCAGTAGTTTGGTTTCAGGCACAAACTTCTACTAATCATGCTCTTGGTATTTCCCAGTCACACCAGGATTGACATTTAATTTATGTAGATCTTGATGTTAAGTTTCTCATGTAATTATTTCCTCAGTTTGTGTGTATTTAAGCAGATATTTATTACTGGGATGGCATTTTTTAAAAAAATCAAATCTTTCTTTGTTTTCTTTTTTTTTCTTAAGATGAAAAAACGTCAACACTTTCTTCTGTTAGTGTTCAATAGTCTGGAAGATATTTTGTAGAACACTTTGTGCAATAGAAAATTATTTTAGAGATACTGTTTTGTAAACATACACTTGCAACTTTATTGTTAATAATGAATTTAGGTGTTTTGTATTTTAATTTTGATATTCTGTACACATTGGAATAAAATGAAAAGAGGTTACAATAATAACATTCACTATTTTGGAGTATTTAGGAACCTGTTTTATTCACTGGAACAATGAGGAAAAATCTGGATCCCTTTAATGAGCATATGGATGAGGAACTGTGGAATGCCTTAGAAGAGGTAATTTATTAATAGTAACTGTAATTAACTTGTTAGCATCAGTATCTGTGTGTTTTCATTTAGAACACTGCAGATAATTAAGGAGAGTGTATCAGTTTCACTAACTTCATTTATCTCCTCAGAAAACACTGATGACGTGCATGCAATTAAAATGTGTGTATTGATGATGATGAAAATCAACAATATAATGCAACATGTTTTCATTTTAGCTTTTTCCCTGAAACCCTGAACAAATTAAATACATTATCTTGTACTTAGCAGAGTACTCAATTAGATGTTAAAACTGGGATTAAATT
>SJXP01002936.1:0-38475 GCA_006408505.1 Damaliscus lunatus | reverse complement strand
GATGCTTACTCCTTGGGAGAAAAGTTATGACCAACCTAGATAGTATATTCAAAAGCAGAGACATTACCTTGCCGACTAAGGTCCGTCTAGTTAAGGCTATGGTTTTTCCAGGAGTCATGTACGGATGTGAGAGTTGGACTGTGAAGAAGGCTGAGTGCTGAAGAATTGACGCTTTTGAACTGTGGTGTTGGAGAAGACTCTTGAGAGTCCCTTGGACTGCAAGGAAATCCAACCAGTCCATTCTGAAGGAGATCAGCCCTGGGATTTCTTTGGAAGAAATGATGCTAAAGCTGAAACTCCAGTTCTTTGGCCACCTCATGCGAAGAATTGACTCATTGGAAAAGACTCTGATGCTGGGAGGGATTGGGGGCAGGAGGAGAAGGGGACGACAGAGGATGAGATGGCTGGATGGCATCACTGACTCGATGGACGTGAGTCTGAGTGAACTCCGGGAGTTGGTGATTGACAGGGAGGCCTGGCGTGCTGTGATTCATGTGGTCTCAAAGAGTCAGACATGACTGAGCAACTGAACTGGACTGAACTGAAGGAGACAGAACTATCTCTTAAAACTACAAGATACTGATAAAAAGAAATAAAAAAAAATGATGCAGAACAGATGGAGGGATATACCATGTTCTTGGATTGGAAGAAACAATATTGTGAAATGACTATACTACCCAAACAATCTACAGATTCAGTACAATCCCTGTTAAATTACCAATGGCATTTTTCATAGAATTAGAGCCCAAAATTTTACAGTTTTAATAGAAACACAAAAGACTCCAAGTAGCCAAAGCAGTCTTAAGAAAGAAAAACGAAGCTGGAGAAATTAGATTCCCTGACTTCAGAATATATTATTGAGTTGGCCAAAAAGTTTGTTACCTAATATTTTATGGAAATACTTAAACGAACTTTTTGGCCAGTTCAATACAGAGCTAGAGTAATCAAGTTGGTATGGCACTGGCACAAAAAAAGAAATATAGATCAATGGAACAGGATGGAAAGCTCAGAGATGAACTCACACACCCATGGCCAACTAATCTATGACAAAGGAGGCAGGAATATACAATGGAGAAAAGGCGGTCTCTTCAGTAAGTGGTGCTGGGAAAACTGGACAGCTATGTGTAAAAGAATAAAATTAGAACACTCCCTAATACCATATACAAAAATAAACTCAAAATGGATTAAAAATCTAAATGTAAGACCAGATACTATAAAACTGTTAGAGAAAAACACAGAGAAAACACTCTACATAAATAACTACTAAATATTGATTGATCTTTTCATTTCAGAGACATTGGCATATTTCTTTAATCTTTTTTTGTTTGTTTGTTTGTTTGTTTTGTTACACAAATCTGAGAGATTGATTATTCATGTTGGTTTGAATTGGTGTGTTTGTCATTTAGTGTTACTCTCAGGGAAGCTCTGAAATCTGTTAAGATACAGATGCGCCTTGGCTCTGAGCAGGCAGATTTGAAGGTATGACCATTTCCAGCCAGTAATTCTGGTTTTTGAAGGATGTCACCACTGAATCTTTATACCCACCCTGCTTTTCAGCAGCATGTGGATTTTGTTTTGTTAAATTGGGTCTATTGCTTCACCTTCTCCTCCCTGAAAAGCAGTACACCTCTGATTTCATTTAAGTTTGTGAGTCTTTTAAAGTAAAATTCTACAAGAGAAGAGGTGTGTAGGGCTGATAACCATTAAGTGTAAAGAACAATAGGATGATCCACTACTCTTGAATTCATAGGACAAATTTAATGGTGAAATTGGGACACATCTTCAAAAAATAACTGGAAGCACTGGTAAATTATTTTTTTATTTGTTTCCCAGATTGAGATTTTTTTTTTTCCTCACAGATTCTCGAGTAGCATTACCCTAGAATTTTAGAACATGTTGTTTCATGAATAGAGAGGCAATGTTAATCTAAATTATAAAAATGCTGAAGTAGTAGATAACACTAAGATCTATTTAATGACATTTGGGACTTTCTATAAAAATAAAGAAATGTGAGCTTATTTCATGAAGTGAAGTATGTGGTTTCCATGTATTGCTTCTGGAATTAACCCTGTTAACTTTGACGATATCACTTAAAGAAATCATCCCATCGTTATGTTTCTCTAGGAATTGATTCCATATGACTGTTTTAAAGAAAGCTTACCAAATCTTTCATTGAAAAACATACAAATGTGATAAATAATTCCAAGAGAATCTGAATAAAGGGGTGATTTGTCACCCTAAGTTATTGTTGTTCAGTTGCTAAGTCACATCCAACTGTGACCCCATGGAGTACAGTGTGCCAGGCTTCCCTGTCCCTCACCATCTCCTGGATTTTGCCCAAGTTCATGTCCATTGAATTCATGATGCCATCCAACCATCTCATCCTCTGTCTCCCTCTTCTCCTTTTGCCTTTAATCTTTCACAGCATCAGGGTCTTTTCCAATGAGTCAACTGTTTGCATCAGGTGGCCAAAGTATTGAAGCTTCAGCTTCAGCATCAGTCCTTCCAAGGAATATTCAGGGTTGATTTCCTTTAAGATTGATTAATTTGATCTCCTTGTTTTCTAAGGGACTCTCAGTAGTGTTCTCCAGTACCAGTTCAAAAGCATTGATTCTTCAGTGCTCTGTTATTGCCCAGCTCTCGCATCTGTACATGACTACTGGAAAGACCATAGGTTTGATTATACGGACCTTTGTCAGCAAAGTGTTATCTTTGCTTTTTAACACACTGTCTAGTTTTGTCATAGCTTTCCTGCCAAGAGGCAGTCATCTTCTAATTTCAAGGCTACAGTCACCATCTGCACTGATTTTAGAGCCCAAGAAGAGGAAATCTGTTACTGCTTCTATCTTTTCCCTTTCTATTTGCCATGAAATGATGGGACTGGATGCCATGATCTTAGTTTTCTTAATGTTGAGTTTTAATCTGGCTTTTTCACTCTTCTCCTTCACCCTCATCAAGAGGTATCACTAAATCAGTGAAGTCAGTTTTTAAGTGAACCAAAAACCCTAGTTATTAATTTGTAAATGATGCCTAACTGGATATGTGAATCCAAACTCACAGAGTTAACCTGAGAATGAGTAGGAGGGAACCACTAAGCTTTTCTCTTTATGAACTTCAAATAAAAGGAAAAGATGGCTTAGAAATTTTTTTAAGGTCCTCTAGTTCTGTTTCCTCTTTCTTCCTTGGCAGAGATGGGCATTTAGAAGGAAGACAGTCTTATGGATGCTGCCTGTCTCATCTTGGCTATTTTTCAAGATATGCTGAAAATACATTTTTCATGTACTGAAAACTTGCCAACTTACTGTAAACTGATGAAAGTACATCAGAAATTAGTGCTGACGAGGATGCTAAAAGCAAAGGCAGCTCCAAAAATATAACATGAGTAGTGCCTGGGGATGAAGCACTTTATCACTCAGAGGTTAAAAGATCACAGTAGATAAAACTCTGGAAATGAATCATTGATATGTTGCTTCTGTTAAAAAACAAAAACAAAATATCTTACATACTGGGATTTGGAATTAAGAGTATAGTCCCATCACTTTATGGGAAATAGATGGGGAAACAGTGGAAACAGTGTCAGACTTTATTTTTGGGGGGCTCCAAAATCACTGCAGATGGTGATTGCAGCCATGAAATTAAAAGACGCTTACTCCTTGGAAGAAAAGTTACGACCAACTTAGATAGCATACTGAAAAGCAGAGACATTACTTTGTCAACAAAGGTCTGTCTAGTCAAGGCTATGGTTTTTCCAGTGGTCATGTATGGATGTGAGAGTTAGACTGTGAAGAAAGCTGAGCACTGAAGAATTGATGCTTTTGAACTGTGGTGTTGGAGAAGACTCTTGAGAGTCCCTTGGACTGCAAGGAGATCCAACCAGTCCATTCTGAAGGAGATCAGCCCTGGGATTTCTTTGGAAGGAATGATGCTGAAGCTGAAACTCCAGTACTTTGGCCACCTCATGAGAAGAATTGACTCATTGGAAAAGACTCTGATGCTGGGAGGGATTGGGGGCAAGAGGAGAAGGGGACGACCGAGGATGAGGTGGCTGGATGGCATCACTGACTCAATGGATGTGAGTCTCAGTGAACTCCGGGAGTTGGTGATGGACAGGGAGGCCTGGCGTGCTGTGATTCATGGGGTCGCAAAGAGTCGGACACAACTGACCGACTGAACTGAACTGATAGGGGTTCCCCAGTTGCTCAGTGGTAAAGAGTTTGCCTTCAATGGAGAAGTGGGATCGATCCCTGAGTTGGGAATATTCCCTGGAGGAGGAAGTGGTAACCTACCCCAATATTCTTGCCTGGGAAATCCCATGGACAGAGGAACCTGGTGGGCTACAGTCCGTAAGGTCTATGACTTAGGAACTAAATAATAACAAAAATGTCATGCCAAAACTGGGAAGAAATCATACATTTAACTGTCCAACATTGATAGTGTCTTTGTTAGGACACAAGTGTGTCTCATCACACAGGAAACCAAGATACAGAAACCTGGGCATCAGCAGCCTGTACATCAGGAACCACGAGGGTCAATCCTCGCGGTGGAGACAGGTCACGTGTCCATTTCCCTGGGCCTTGTGTTAGGTGAACTTCCTTTACTGCTGGCCCTGCTCTAGTAAAAGCTCTTCCCTATCTGTTGATTGCAGTTCAGTGTCTCCTTCTGGCCCACACCAGATTTTCTCTTTGAAAAGTAACAAAGATCCACGAAATGTGGAAACCAGCTGACCTCTGTGTTCCCCTCCTGTGAGTGGCATCAGTGCCCACTACACAGAGTGCACACAGCGATGATGGAGGCAGGGCGCCTTAAAGTCCAGTGTATTATTATTCAGTTTTGCTGTATTCTATTATTTTCCCAAGCCCAGAAACAATCTGAAGTATTCTATACTGAGATGTATAGTTTTGAATAGTAGTTATTTGTTCTATTTTCCTTAAATTATAACTTTTTCAGTGCTTTCCTTTGTTTAAAGTGTGATATATCTTAGATCCAGTTAATTGTTATAAGAATATATCCTTTTTACAATTATACTTAATAAGAAAACAGTTTTATATATAAATTATTTATCCATATGAATTTAGTTTCTAATGTATAGAAACAGATATGTCATGCACATAGAGTCACTTATGCCTTTATTCATGTTGTTGCTGTTTGTCACATCTGACTCTTCTACAACCCCATGAACTACAGCCCACCATGCTCCTCTGTCCATGGGACTTCTCATTCAAGTATACTGGAGTGGGTTGCAATTTCCTTAGCCAGGGATCTCACCGAGGATCAAACCCAAGTCTCCTGCTTGGCAGGTGACTTCTTTACTACTGAGCCACCAGGGAAGCCCACCTTCATGCAGCCAGCAGATATCTACTGAGAGCTTGTCAGGCAATGCTGCAGATTCTGGGGCTGTCACAGTCATCAAGAGACAAAATATCTGTCCTTCTGGAGCTTAAATTCTCCTGGAGAAGTTGAAAAGCAAGCCAATGCATATGTAATGAAATCGTAGTGCTGATACATGCAAAGGAGAAAAGTGAAGCAGAACTTGAGGAGGGGCTAGCTGATGGCATTATTAATAATGGGCAATATCTATTTATCTGTTACAAATTCTGCATGTACTGACTCATTTAATATTCTTAACAATGTTAGGAGGTACACACCTTTATAAGTATGATATTATAGTCTTAAGAGTTTAGGAAGATAAGATAGAGTAGGTTCAGGAACTTGTCCAGTTGGCACAGCAAGGCAAAACTTATGCCCTGGCATCCTGGCTTCAAGTCTCCAATGTATTTTTGTTTGGCTGCAAAAAAAATAGTCAACAAAAGAGTCTAAAATGTGGTACTTTGGTGCAATCTCAAAAATGACAGAATGATCTCAGTTCATTTCCAAGGGAAACTATTCAGTATCACAGTAATCCAAGTCTACGCCCCAACCACTAATGCCAAAAAAGCTGAAGTTGAACAGTTCAATGAAGAGCTAGAAGATTTTCTAGAACTAAAACCAAAAATGATGTCTTCTTAATCATGCTGCTGCTGCTACTGCTGCTAAGTTGCTTCAGTCGTGTCCAACTCTGTGCAGCCTCATAGATGGCAGCCCACCAGGCTCCTCCGTCCCTGGAATTCTCCAGTTAAGAACACTGGAGTGGGTTGCCATTTCCTTCTCCAATGCAGGAAAGGGAAAAGTGAAAGTGAAGTTGCTCAGTCATGTCCGACTCATAGCAACCCCATGGACTGCAGCCTACCAGGCTCCTCTGCCCATGGGGTTTTCCAGGCAAGAGTACTGGAGTGGGTTGCCATTCCTTCTCCACTTCTTAATCATAGGGGACTGAAATGTGAAAGTAGGAAGTCAAGAGATACCTGGAGTAATAGGCAAGTTTGGCCTTGGAGTACAAAATGAAGCAGGGCAAAAGCTAACAAGAGTTTTGCCAAGAGAACACACTGGTCATAGCAAACATCCTCTTCCAACAATGCAAGAGACAACTCTACACATGGACATCACCTGATGGTCAATACCGAAATCAGATTGATTATATTCTTTGCAGCCAAAGATGGAAAAACTCTATACAGTCAGCAAAAGCAAGACCAGAAGCTGACTATGACTGTCATGAACTCCTTATTGCAAAACTCAGGCTTAAATTGAAGAAAGTTGGGAAAACCACAAGGCAATTCTGATATGACCTAAAATAAGTCCCTTACAAATTATATAGTGGAAGTTACAAGTAGATTCAAGGGATTAGTTCTGATAGACAGAGTGCCTGAAGATCTATGGACAGAGGCTTGTAACACTCTACAGGAGGTGGTGAACAAAACCATCCCCAAGAAAAAGAAATGCAACAAGGCAAAATGGTTGTCTGAGAAGGCCTTACAAATAGCTGAGAAAAGAAAAGAAGCTAAAGGCAAAGGAGAAAAGGAAAGATATACCCGTCTCAATGCAGAGTTCCAAAGAATAGCACAGAGAGATAAGACAGCCTTCCTAAGTGATCAATGCAAAGAGATAGAGGAAAACAATAGAAAAGGAAAAACCAGAGATCTCTTCAAGAAAATTAACAATATCAAGAGAATGTTTCCTGCAAGGATAGGCACAATAAAGGACAGAAACAGTATGGACCTAACAGAAGCAGAAGAGAGAAAGTAAGAAGTAAGAAGTAAGAAGCGGTGGCAAGAATACATGGAAGAACTATTTAAAAAAAAAAAAAAAAAGGTCTTAATGACCCAAATAGCTACAATGGTGTGATCACTCACTTAGAGACAGACATCCTGGAACGCAAAGTCAAGTGGGCCTTAGAAAGCATCATGATGAAGAAAGCTAGTAGAGGTGACAGAATTCCAGCTGATCTATTTCAAATCCTAAAAGATGACGCTGTGAAAGTGCTGCACTCAATATGCCAGCAAATTTGGAAGACTCAGCAGTGGCCACAGGACTGGAAAAGGTCAGTCTTCATTCCCATCCCAAAGAAGGGCAGTGCAAAAGAATGTTCAAATTACCACACAATTGCACTCATTTCACATGCTAGCAAAGTAATGCTCAATATCCTTCATGCTAGGCTCCAATAGTACATGAGCCAAGAACTTCCAAATGTACAAACTATATTTAGAAAAGCCAGAGGAACCAGAGATCAAATTGCCAGCATCCAATGGATCATCGAAAAAGCAACAGAACTCCAGAAAAACATCTCCTTCTTTGACTACACTAAAGCCTTTGACTGTGTGGATCACAAACTGTGGAAAGTTCTTAAAGAGATAGGAATACCAGACCACCTTACCTGCCTCCTCCAAAACCTGTATGCTGGTCAAGAAGCAACAGTTAGAACCGACATGGAACACCTGGTTCCAAAGCAACAATTTGGACTGGTTCCAAATTGGGAAAGGAGTACATCAAGACTATATATTGTCACCTTGCTTATTTGACTTATATGCAGAGTACATCATGCGAAAAGCTGGGCTGGATGAAGCACAAGCTGGCATCAAGATTTCTGGGAGAAATATCAATAACATCAGATATCCATCTGACACCACCCTAATCATAGAAAGTGAAGAGGAACTAAAGAGCCTCTTGATAAAAGTGAAAAAGGAGTGTGAAAAAGCTGGCTTAAAACTCAACATTCAAGAAACTAAGATCATGACATCCTGTCTCATCACTTGATTGCAGTAGATGGGGAAACAGGGGAAACAATGACAGACTTTATTTCCAAAATCACTGCAAATGGTGACTGCAGCCATGAAATTAAAAGATGCTTGCTCCTGGGAAGAGGAGCGATAACAAACCTAGACAGAATATTAAAAAGCAGAGACATCACTTTGCTGACAAAGTCCATGTAGTCAAACCTATGGTCTTCCCAGGAGTCATGTACCAATGTGAGAGTTGGACCATAAAGAATGCTGAGCGCTGAAGAACTGATGCTTTTGAACTGTGGTTCTGGAGAAGATTGTTGAGAGTCCCTTGGACAGCAAGGAGATGAAACTAGTCAATCCTAAAGGAAATCAACCCTGAATTTTCCTTGGAAGGACTGATGATGAAGCTGAAGCTCCAATACTTTGGCTACCTGATGTGAAGAGATGACTCATTGGAAAACACCCTCATCCTGGGAAAGATGGAAGGCAGGTGGATAAGGGCACAAAAGAGGACAAGATGGTTGGATGGCATCATCAACTTAATGGACCCGAGTTTGAGCAAACTCCAAGCAATAGTGAAGGACTCGGAACACTGGTGTGCTGCTATCCATGGGGTTGCAAAGTGTTGGGCACAACTCAGCGACTGGACGACAATAACCTGTATCCATATCCTTTAGGAAATAAAATGTTGCATTTTATTTTTCATGTTTTTTCATTCACTACAATGCATTTATGACACTGAATAAAATGCATTTGATTGGTCCATTATTTGTAGGATTAAACTTGGGAAAGAACCATCATCAGAATGGGGTCCAGGATTACTAATGTATAAGGGGCAGTTTGCCATTGCTTGAACTTGCATATATTAAACTTTAGAAAATAGAAAAGGGCCAGTAAGCTTATATCTTCAGAGAGCCAGGTTTTCTGTAAAATATTTGAAAACTTTTCTCTAGTACACCAACTCCTATGCAAAATGTACTTTGGGAAACTTGACTCAACCATAAAGATCATTTTAACTTTTCTGTTTAAATCACATTGAGAGAAATAGCTTCACTTTTTGAGAGACTTCCTTAACTAATCCCTAGGTGGGGTTTCTGGGGGATGTCCTGTGGTGGGAATGGGGGACACTGAGATCTTTCTGTTCTGACTTGACTCCATCATCTTTCTCAGTGAACACTCATTGGAAGTTCACAGGTGATGGAACACTCCCCATCACCTGGCTATACATGTAAGATACGTAAGAAGTCCTGAAGATGTCAAAGCTCTAATGTCTAAGAGGCTTGTCTACTTCAGTAGCAGTTTGCTTAGAAAAAATGTCATTCTTTCTGTATCCACAGGTACAACTTAAAGAATCCATTGAAGGTCTTCCTGCTAAAATGAATACTGAATTAGCAGAATCTGGATTGAACTTGAGTGTTGGTCAGAAACAACTGGTATGCCTTGCCAGGGCTCTTCTCAGAAAGAATCAGATACTGATTCTTGACAAAGCCACATCATACGTGGATCCAAGGTGTGGAGCTGAGCCCCAGAAAATCTTGAATCTGACTTGTAAATGTGGTAAATGGAAAACATTTAGTGAATCTTCGAAATGTTTCTAAGTGCTCGCTTGGCCTCATGGATATCTGTTGATAATATTAATTCCAGAAAACAAAGGATAAAACCAGGACCTGTTATATGGTGTTAATGTCATTATGAGGCACTATAAGAAAGCTGAATTCCTAAATCCAGCTCCTGATAGTTTCAAGCAATGTTGAGGGAAGACTAATTTTCCATCATTTTACGAAAAATAGTAAATCTCTAAGTAAAGTTTTTATACTTAGTTTTTTTAAGGAACAAGACTATGTTAAAGTATTGACTTTTAAAAACATTGTAAAAATATCATAGGATATTTTTAAGTCTTAAGTCTGCTTTTCCTGCCTTTACTGAACTAAATCAACCTCTTTGTTTCTAGAACTGATGAGTTAATACAAAAAAAAATTCGTGAGAGATTTGCCCAGTGCACTGTGCTGACCATTGCACACAGGTTGAGCACTATTATTGACTGTGAAAGGATAATGGTAAGAACCTCTCCCATTTTAGCTGTTTCCATTTATGTTCAATTGTCAATGTATCCTTCTGTGTAAAATTTGATAGGAACTTCCATTAATTTTTCTCTTACTTTCTTCTCTCATTCCTGAAAATTACTCAGGTACCTAACTATACTTTTAGAATGCACTATTAAATAATATATCCAATAATCTTATATCTTCATATTAAAAGTTTATTTGAATTGTCATTTTTTTTATGATGGCCAACCATTAAAATATTCCAAACCCAAGTTATAGCTCCATATTTTAGTGGGGTAGAACATAGTCATTTTCACTGTGTCATAGTTGTTTCAGCATTTTTGGATTCCCTTATCAAAATAATAGACTCGAATTTAGACTGCCAGGAGGTTGATGGCTAAAGTTGTTGAATTTCTCAGGAGTCCATGAGAAGAAAAGGCCTAGTGAGAAAAACAGTATTTTTTAACTGAAAGGATTTAATACAAGAAATGTATTTCCTAGGGATTAGAAGGCTAGAAAAGTGAAACACTGGGGTAATGATTTTAGAAAGCAGCTACCTTATCCTCGGACAGATCTCCAGACCTAAGAACTCGGAAGAGAGGCCCTAAAGAATTGATGCTCAGACCTCCAAGGAGAGGTCACTGCCAGGTTGCTGGTCATATTTGTGAGGGGGCAGGATGGGGCTGGTTCTCCAGGTGCTGATAGCCGGGAGCTGGAGTCAGGTCCCAGGGCTGAGGTGCCGCTAGTAGCAGAATCAGGTAAAGCATTAGCGGTGTTTCCCACTTTCAGTCTCCCTCTAGTGCCCCCTACTGGCAGGACCTAACAAAGGCCACCTGGCAAAAGGGTCTCTGAACTGTTGCAGTGACTGGCAGAGACCCAGCTTCTGCATCACATGAGAGTTTGGAAAGAAAGGCAAATCAGGGAGGAGAGACTAGATAAACAACCAGTGAGTCTCTTATACAATAACTCTGTTCTGTACACATGACAGGCTCCAGGCTTTTGTCTCTTGTTATCTTCCTTTCAGGTTTCGTTGGCTCTTTCTTCCTTAGGAATTTAATATTTCCTTCCTTAGCTTTATTTCCTTCCTCTATCTATTCCTTTTCTCTTTTTTCCATTTTATTTCTTTTCTTGTCCTTTCTCTCTGTTGCTTGCTCAGTTTCAATAAATGAGAAATGCAATGTGGCTTTATAACATAAGGAAAGCATTCCTCAAAGGAAAAACTTTGGCAGCAAATAATCTCAGGGAATGCAAGATACTTTAAGTATTTTTGATGGTCCATACAAAACAGGTAATAATCACTAATGAGTGGTCAGTAATACCCATAGTTCCTTATGTCTAAGGATAATAGTACCATCTCTTTTGACTTCTTGGGCAGCTTCTGCAATATCACCTCCTGTCCTGCTTCACATGCATTGTCAGATGGGATCATCAGCGGGGCACTGAGTAGATACCAGGCTGTCAGCACTGAGGCAGTGCCTGTAGCCTCAGTCCCTGAGCTGGGTGCGCACAAGAGTGAGCTCTGGGGAGGCAGACGACAGGAGTGGGGCATCCCCAACCAAAGGGATGCTCTAGGCTCCAAGCAGTGTGTCTGGTCACCTGGACTAGACATCACAGGAAGCAGGCTCTACCTGCAGACTTTCATGAGAGATGGGGTAGCATTCAAGATTGCCCAACAGTGACTCTTAATTTCTAGAAATGTTTTGTGTCAGGCATCCTTAGTCCTTCATTTTGTGTTCTTGAATGCTAATTGGAAAAGTAAACTTTTATTTCTAGTTTTTACTGTCACTTTATTGTTCTTACCTCTCAACATTGTATTTCAAAGACTGTCCCCCAACACACTATTTTTCCATAACAAATAAATGATGCTATGAGATGTACCTGTTTCAAGCCCTTTGTCAGGTTTTAGACATAGTAGCAGAAAGATGGCTTGATCTCCAGCTCAGTTAAGGGTCTGTTCAATTAAATTCTTTGTTTCTGAATGTACCCTAAATATTTATTTTTGGTTTTTGGTATTATAGCATTAATGCCATTCATGGTAGCAGATTATTTTTATTATCTAATTCTTAGAAGTACTGTCAGCTTGAAATGTGTGGTTGGTTAGGGAAACTGAAGAAGGACAGAATTTGGAGGACATGTCGCCTGGTCAGTCCTAAGGTGTTATCACTTAGCACCTGATCTGCAGATGTGAACATCTATATCCTCTGAACCACTTATCTTTGTTGCTATTATCAAAATACATTCATTTTTTTAATGCTTTACTTACTGATTTGTTGTTCAGTCACTCAGTTATGTCCAACTCTTTGCAACCCCATGGACTGCAGCATGCCAGCCTTCACTGTCTTTTGCTATCTCCCAGAGATCACTCAAACTCATGTTCATTGAGTCAGTGATCCCATCCAACCATCTCACCTTTTGTCATCCCCTTCTCCTCCTTCTCCCAATCTTTCCTGTCATCAGGGTCTTTTCCAGTGAGTTGGCTCTTCACATCAGGTGGCTAAAGTATCGGGGCTTCAGTTGCAGCATCAGTGCATATTCAGGGTTGATTTCTTTTGGGATTGACGGGTTTGATCTCCTGAAGTCCAGGGAACTCTCAAGAGTCTTCTCCAGCACCACAGTTCAAAAGCATCAGTTCTTAGGCTGGCACCCAGCCTTCTTTATGGTCCAACTCTCATATCCATACATGACTTCTGGAAAAACCATAGCTTTGACTATATGGACCTTTGTCAGCAAAGCAATGTCTCTACTTTGTAATGCACTGTCTAGGTTTGTCATAACTTTTCTTTGAAGAACAAGCATCTTTTACTTACCAATATCTCCTGGTAAGGAGGTTATAAATTTCTATAACCTCAAATTTTTTCTCTCTTGGTCAATGTCTATGAACAAATCTTTAAAGTAGTTTTATGAAGCAGCTCACTGCCCATCCCTCCCCAACTTTCTAGTTTTGTCCCATTCTGCTCTTCCTCCTTCCTTTACAGCTAAAACCACACTGATGGTCTTTCAGTTCTCCAGATTCAATGTTCACTCTCTTACAATGTGCCCTCTCTAGACTGTTGGCTTAGTCTAAGGTGCCTGCAGTGGAAAAGGTGAGATGGTGGGACTTGGGGTAGATAAGGAGGTGGAGCCAAGTGGACTTTGTGATGGATTGAACATGGGCTCTGGAGGCAGGGAGAGAGGTTGATGCTGGTTTCTGGGTGCAGAGACTGAGCATCTGGGTGAGTGGGGAAGATGGAGGGAGAAGGGAAAGGCAAGGGTTCTGTTTGGAGCCTGTCACCCTTGTGATGTATGACCTTGTTTCCAGGAAAGGATCTTACCCTTCACTGTGGAGCTGCTCTTTCCACTCCTATGTTGGGAGACCTTCAGTTTAAGGTTCCCTGGTTGAGATCATCAGTGAGGTCATGGGGAGGTCCCACCAGGAGATGTAACCTTGGCCCTGTGTTTACATCTCGGTCTGAGCTGGTTGTGGTTGCTGACTCCTCTGGTAGGAATAACAGGATTAGACCTCAGGGCACCAAGAGACAAGCATCCTCCAGCTTCAGGGTTGGGGATTGTCCTCTGTGCTTCACTTATCCCAGGTGTAAAGCTTATATGTTATTCTAGAGCTTCTAATTACCAGTTGGCTTTCAATGCAGCACAAACTTCACAAATAATGTTCTTTCTCACATCTTCAATTTTTGAGGCAATTTTATTTTTATTTCTTGCTTTAGAACTATAGACATACCTTGTTTTATTGTGCTTCCCAGATATTGCATTTTTTACAAATTGTCATAAACCTGCATCGAGGAAATTTATAGGCACCATTTTTCCATCAGCATCTGCTTATTCCATGTCTCTGTGTCACCTTTTGGTAATTCTCACAATATATCAGACATCATTGCAGTTGCTTTGGTGATCTGTAAGATCAGTGATCTTTGATATTACTACTATGACTTACCGAAGTCTCTGATGATGGTTAATATTTTTTAGCAATGCCTCATTTTTAAGATAAGGTCTGTACATTTTTTTTCAGACATAATGCTATTACACACGTGCTTGGGTATAGTATAGTGTAAACATAACTTCTATATGCCCTGGAAAACCAGAAAATTCACGTGACTCACTTTACTGCAATATTCACTATATTCTGGTGTTCTGAAACTGAACCCACGATAGCCCCGAGGGATGCCTATACCAGTTCCTTTCTGGAAAGCAAGTGATTGTCTGTTCTGAAAGCTTTAAGGACATAAAGACAAGTCAATCTGCTGTGAAGCCTGATGCTTCACATCGAGGGCTGCCAGCCTAGGGGAGGGGCTGGGGAAGTGACAGATGCTGACGAAGGGCATAACCAACAGTGCTGTCACCATAAAGACCTGTCACTGCAAGTGTTAGGTGCAATAATTACATACTGTTGCACTGATGAATACTTCTGCACAAAGATAGGTGGATATTTTCTTTTATTCTATTTTTAAAATGATGAGCCTAACTCATAAAAATTTTTTTTTGTTACAAAAAAAGCAATAAATGTGCAAGGAATGAATAGGAAAATTTTTTAAAATCCCATAAAGGGAAGATTACAAAATATGCACCACCAGAAAGTAACAGTTGTATAGTGCTATAATATTATTTGGATAAAATTAGAACTATTACTAGTTTAATAATTAGTCTTATGCAAAGCAGTGTATTTCATCAGCAGAATTTTTATAGCAACAAAATATACTTAAAATCCCCCATGTCATTAATTTTGTTTTTTAATGTAAATTTATTTATTTACAATATTGTAATTAGCCTCCAGTTAAAATAATTAATTTTCTATATCACAATTTAATAGCTGCCTAAAATTTCATCTTAGAGATCAAGTAAAATTAATCTGAAACTTTGACATAATATGGGCTTCCCTGGTAGCTCAGACTATTAAGAATCTGCCTGCAATGCAGGAGACCCAGGTTTGATCCCTGGATCAGGAAGATCCCCTGCAGAAGGGAAGGGCTACCCACTCCAGTATTCTTTCCTGGAGAATTTCATGGACAGAGGAACCTAGCAGGCTACAGTCCACAGGGTCGCAAAGAGTTGGACATGACTGAGCAACTAACATTTTCACTTTAGAGATTATGTATTTTTCAAATTGTCACTTTTATTCAAAAATCTTGAAATAATTAGATGGATATGGTTTTGCTTAGTATAAGTGAACAAGAGAAAAAGCTTGTTGGGAAACAATTGTGATCCAGTTAATAGATTTGTGTATGTGTTGGCTCTCTGAAGTGATTTACCCTGTTTCGGTTCATTAAACCAAACAATTAATGTTTCAGAATTTTATTTTATAAATAAATTCTCTTAATTTTAAGTATCTTAAAGATGTCATAACAGCATCTAAGTTATGACTAAGCATAAAACTCGTAACAGCAACTAAGTTAATCTTCCTCATTTGCTCTGAAATAGTGGAGCAAGACAAATTAGAAATCATTTTTATCCTTAGACTCACTACTGTCTCTACATTAGAGGGTTCTTCTTACAGATTTTAGGGTTAGCTGAGTGCTTGTGACCTGCTTTCTCTGCAGCCAATAGCACAGCTGTTGCCTCCAATTCCTGCACACTGCAGTCTTCATATCACCTGAATTCTCCCTAGAACCATGAACAAAGAAACATGTGACAGTCTGCACTTGCATTAACAGTATTGTCAGTGGGCAACATTTTCACTGTCTCTAATTCCAAAGAATTAGAGAATTCTTTGGAAATGAATGATTAAGAACCAAAACCAGGGACAGGAAACTCAGATTCCACCTCTTTTGTTTATAGTCAGTCATGATTTTATGTTTTTTTATGTTTCTTCCTCAACACAAACCTCTTCTCAGTAGAATTTTTTCCAGAGAAATCAAAACCAGAAACTGTTGTAACATCCCCACCTGGAAAGCACGAAACACTTCATGCCTAACTAGAGTTTTACTTTGTGTTGTTAACCTTCATGGAACATTTCTTTCAGAAGCCTGCTGCTTCTGCTGCTAAGTTGCTTCAGTAGTGTCCAACTCTGTGCGACCCCATAGATGGCAGCCCACTAGGCTTCCCTGTCCCTGGGATTCTCCAGGCAAGAACACTGGAGTGGGTTCCCATTTCCTTCTCCAATGCATGAAAGTAAAAAGTGAAAGTGAAGTCGCTCAGTGGTGTCCAATTCTTAATGACCCCATGGACTGCAGCCTACCAGGCTCCTCCCTCCATCCATGGGATTTTCCAGGCAAGAGTACTACATGGCTGCAATTAGAATATTTCAGAAAAGGAAACTCCTTCAAAAACTCCAAAAGATTTCATTCAAGGTTTCAAAGGAAAATAACGAATACGGATGTAGAAAGCACAGCTGGGGAGAAGAGATACTTTAAGAGGGGAGTGCTTATGTGCAAAGGCAGCAGGTTTGGGAAAGTGACTGTGGAGGTGACCGTGAGCCAGCCTTCAACATCCCCCTGGTGAGAGACTAATTTATTATTTCAAGATCTAAGAAAGGATTTTGAGTTAATACTTGCCACATTGCCCTGTCACTGAGAAAATCATACGCACCCATGTCACCAATGAGGGGCCCACGATGCAAGTTTGGACAGCTGTCCCTGTGTCATCACCTGGCGACCAGAAACAGAGATATGACGCAGACCTTCCCTGTGCAACTTTACTTGTCGATAAGTGGGGCTCTATCTCTACTGTTGCCATCATTTCTTATCGGGCTTTAACTCCATCCTCTCCTGCCCCCCACTTCTCCGTGCACTCGCCAACCTCTCCTTGCATGCCTCTTTTTCACTGATGGCATCTTGCCAATGAATGGATCAAGTTATCTTGCAGTTGGTGCATTTAATTTTTCTGTCCAGACAGCTACCAGGAACATCTACACATAAACAGGCTTGATAAACATGTCTTCATTGAGCTTATGTAATTCACTTACTTATCCAACATAATGTGCTTTTACTTAACCTACTAGAGCTTGAAAGTAATTCAAGGTTGGAGTTCCTGGAGAGATCCTGGGGTTCAGGGATTATTATCACGCCAATTTGAATGTATGATTTAGTTTATAGTTTAACTTGTTTTACAGAAAGTGTGGGTATATTGTAGGAAATTATACGAGATTTTTCTTATAAGGGATGTTAAAAATCTAAAATGATACCTATTTTTCTGTACACAAAGAGAATTTAGATTTGCTTTATGTTTATTTGTTCTGAAATATCTAGAATCTTTAATCAAGCCAGCAAATGTGAAGGCTAACTTGGTAAAATTCTGTTTCCAGCCATTTTTTCAGTCTATGTTCCATCTTAGCTCTTGCAGTCCCTAAGTTTAAGTTGCCTTTTAAGGTTAATTAGATCCAATTGCTTTTGCTTTTATTTCTTTTGCTTTGGAAGACTGATCTAAGAAAATATTGCTGTGACTTATGTCAAAGAGTTCTCTGCCTGTGTTTTTCTTTTGGTTTATAGTACCCAGTCTTATCTTAGGTCTTTAAACTATTTTGAGTTTGTTTTTATGTGTAGTATGAGGGAGTATTCTAATTTCATTCATTTCCACCTATGCAGCTTTCCCAGTACTATCTAGCAAAGAGACTGTCTTTTCGTCAATATATATTATTACCTAATCTTTCATAGATTAATTGAACATAGATATTTGGAGACCTGTGTTTTAAAACTGCAGTTTTTCTTCTTCTACATCAGGAGGAGCAGTTATTTTCTATTATGCTATGTTTAAGTAAAATTGCACATTCAGGGCATCTAAATTGGCAGGTCCAATTGGCATATAGAAAATTCATTATGTGGATGAGACAGTCAGTTGTTCTTGCAGAAATCTGCTCTTAACAATGATTTACAGTATAAACAAAAGATTAATAGGAAAATGCCCTTTGTGAGACTTAAAAAATGTTTCCTATTAAATAAAATGGAAGACGTTAACTGCAATATCTATATGTGGAAAAAACAACTTGTGTCTTGTTTAGAGTTCCAGCATATTCTCTTCTTTTTTTTAAAAAAATAGCTTTATTAATTTATTTTTGGCTGGGCTGAGTCTTCATTGCTGTGTGGGCTTTTCTCTAGTTGCAGCAAATGTGCAGAATTCTTGCAGAGGCTTCTGTTGTGTGGAGCACAGGCTCTAGGTGCTCAGGCTTCAGTAGTTGTGACATGTGGGCTCAGTAGTTGTGGTGCATGAACATATTTGCTCCATGGCATGTGGGGTCTTCCCGGACTAGGGATCAAACCTGTGACTCCTGCACTGGCAGGCAGATCCTTTTACCACTGAGCCACCAGGTAGGCCCATACTGTATATTCTATTTAGATACATTTACTCTAAACATGACCTAAGTGAAGAATTAAGTTCCACTTAACATCAGAACTGTTTTTGTAGTTCTATTATTTGGGTCAATTGTTTCAGGTACTTTCCCCCCTCCATATGCATTAACCAAGGTCACTCATAGGTAGAAAGGCAGAGTTGAGCCCCTTCTTCTCCCTTTCGATGTCCAACTAATAGGTTTATTAATGAATAATAAAAGAGATGAAAGGCAGGTAGCTTAAGAAAGAAAGAGAAAGAAGCAAATAAAGGTAATTTGTGAAAACAGATTCAGATCCTAGGCAGTTCAGGTTGGGCTGCCCCATGTGCTGTGCAGGGTGTGATCACTTCAATTTGGAGCTCAGTTTCTTGTTTGCTTTTATAGTCTTATCCAAAAAGAAAACTGGATTTCTAGAAATTCCTTCTGTGCAGAGCAGTTATGCAAAAGCTGCTTATACAGCAGTTCTTTTTGCCAGCCTTCCACTCTCATAATCATAAACTATAGCCATAGCCAACTTCAGGAAGCATCTTAACCTCCTGGACAAGGGATTCTGCCCCGCTTGCTGTTGTTCAGTCACTCAGTCTCTCGGTCTCCGAGACTTTGTGACTCCATGGACTGCAGGACTTGAGACTTCCCTGTCCTTTATTACTTACCAGAGTTTGCTCAAACTCATGTCCATTGAATTGGTGATGCCATCCAACCATCTCATCCTCTGCCATCTCCTCCTCCTGCCTTCAAACTTTCCCAGCATCAGGGTCTTTTGCAGTGAGTCAGCTCTTCCCATCAGGTGGTCAAAGTAATGGAGCTTCAGCTTCAGCATTAGTCCTTCTAGTAGGGGCTGACATAATCCAGGACTCTAATGAAATTCCAGAAGCATTTACTTTTTTTCCCCCAAATATTGCTCAGATTGTCAAATCAACCTGACAATTAATTTGTTGTCATGACACTGCCATGTGGTTTGTATGATGTCAACCTACTTTTTAGATAAATGCAGTCTGATTTTCTTGAATCAAGCCATTTCCCAACTCTGTGTATCTGTATAAATAACCCTCAAAGGTCAGAGTCTGAGAGCTAAAAGCACTAATTATTGATAAAAACCCCAAATGGCCTGAGCAGAATATAAAATGCTACAGACTGTTCAGTTCCAGTAATCATATTCTAAACTTTTCATTTTCTTCCTTTGCTATAACTGTATAATGATGAAAGGTCGGGCTGGGCCCTTGTCTCACAGTAAAACAGGGTAATCAAACCACTTAAATACCTCCAGTCCTATCGCCCAAATTCTCCCTGTCCTGCCTCCTTTTGAAATATTGTCTGAGTTATGTGTTACTAGAGGATATTGTGTGTTAATGGGTTTCTTTCTGCTGTTAACAGGTTTTGGATTCAGGGACATGGAAAGAATATAGTCGGCCATATTATTTGCTGCAAAATAAAAACAGCCTATTTTACAAGATGGTGCAACAACTGGGCGAGGAGGAAGCTGCTGTCCTCACCGAAAGGGCAAAATAGGTGAGCCTGCTGCGGGAAGCTATAATTAAAATTCGCCTCCAGGGTGCACTCTTCACAAGATCTCCACCAAGGGTCTGGGAACAAGCACCCTATGCTCTTTTCAGTTAGAAGCCTCCACAGAGGAAGCTTCATGACTGGGTCTTAACAACATGTGGCAGGTGGAAGGCAGGTCTGCTGAGAATCTGCACCAGTGCTGGGAGTGGGGTCGGGATGTGTGAACCCTTCTGTGTGCACACACCTGTGCCTGAGACAGATTTTGGATTCGACTTTCCACGTGTCAGGACTCTGGGTTGAGATTCTCATGGAGCACTGAACACCCTCATTTTGAAGATACTTTACATTCATTCTGATTGGTACTCACTCAGCACATTTATGATACAAGTTCTGTAAAGGAAAATCCAGGAAATTTGAGAGTTTAAGGGGAAAAAACTTGGAATATTTTGATTCTAGGAAGATCTTTCAGAGAAAGGTGTAAGTCTCTTCTGTTTCCTAATCTGTAAAGAAAACTCTTACCTGAAATTATCACTTTCTCTCTAACTCTTTGTTGTTTAGAATTAGGTCCATTTGCCCCCTATATTTCCTCTACCTCCTAGAAGATGAAATTGTCATCAGGACAAATCAAGAACTCACAGTACCTTCACACTGCAGACTGAATGGTGCCTGAAGGTTTACAGAGCACTTTCTCAGAGATGAGGTGTGTGAGGCACTAAGCACTGTACGTGGTGTGAGGAAGGAGGTCAGTGAGTAACATTCAGGTCATGTGGTATCTTCCTAACAGAGGTGTAGTGGTGACCAAGGTCTGGTTTAAGAGGCTTAGCCACTGTCATGCAGCCATCTGTAAGTCTTTCTGGAACCGGGTGGTAGTGGGATTGGGGTTGATGGGAAGATGGAAGGAAGGAAGGTCTGGTGTTCTTGCCCCTTAACATGTGTGGCTCAGGGTGGGATGTGGCTTCCTGATCAAAAATTTATCTCTGGGTGTTAAATTATGGGTGTATTTTCCATTCTTCATACTTTTCTGCCTTTCCCAGATTTTCACTTGTAAATAGAACAAGATTATTTGTGTAATACTTAAAATGTCTTAAAGAAAACATACCCTAGTGTCTTAATTACTTGTATGTGAAAGATTTATCTGAAATGTGGCCTGAGTTCCTCACTGTCTCCTCTCAGTCCTCTCTAGAAATGAGGAAATGCAGAGCAGGGCCTTCCGCTTCTCATCAGGTAGGAGACTTCCTGGGTCCCTGAGCTGGCTGAAGAGCTGGCAGAGTTAGAGTTCGTGCTTAGGTTAAAGGAAAAGGAAGTCTGTGTTCTGAACTTTTCATAAGTACTTACATTGTGTGCAAATGTTGAGAAGCTGAACAAGGAACTCTGTATTTTTTTTTTTTTAATGCCTAAAATTCACAGAGTCCTTTTATCCACTAGAGTGTCTCCCAGGCAGACTATCCATCCTGAGACCTCCAGAGCCAGGAATCTCCCAACCCCTTTTGTTCTTTTGACCTTAGGCTGCTGCCCCTGCTAAGTCGCTTCAGTCGTGTCTGACTCTGTGTGACCCCATAGACGGCAGCCCACCAGGCTCTGCCGTATCTGGGATTTTCCAGGGAAGAACACTGGAATGGGTTGTCATTTTCTTCTCCAAATGACCTTAGGCATTTCACGTCAAAAAGAGGTGTTCCCACCTGTATGTCAAAGTCTTGACTTTATATTATCATGACATTGAATAATGAGAAATAGAACACAGAATTTTAGATTGGTCCAGATAATAAGATAATAGGATTCAACCCTCTTTTTACAGTGAGGAAACTAAGGTGCTTTAGAAGGAAGGTGGCTCTTTGTATATGACTGGTGTTAAGCTAGTCTGCAGCAGACACAGAATTATGAATTTGTTCTTTCAGTAAATATTTTAAATCAAGTGTACCATACATACTTACGCAGACATAGGTCATAGAATTAGCAATCTTGTGATTCCAGGTCTAGTAATCCTGCACCTACTCTAATAATATTAATGGTAAAATGCATTTGTGTCAGTTAAGCTCAGTTCAGTCGCTCAGTCGTGTCTGACTCTTTGAGACCCCATGAATCGCAGCACGCCAGGCCTCCCTGTCCATCACCATCTCCCGGAGTTCACTCAGATTCAAGTCCATTGAGTCAGTGATGCCATCCAGCCATCTCATCCTCTGTCATCCCCTTTTCCTCCTGCCCCCAATCCCTCCCAGCATCAGAGTCTTTTCCAATGAGTCAACTCTTCGCATGAGGTGGCCAGAGTACTGGAGTTTCAGCTTTAGCATCATTCCTTCCAAAGAAATCCCACGGCTGATCTCCTTCAGAATGGACTGGTTGGATCTCCTTGCAGTCCAAGGGACTCTCAAGAGTCTTCTCCAACACCACCGTTCAAAAGCATCAATTCTTTGGTGCTCAGCCTTCTTCACAGTCCAACTCTCACATCCATACATGACCACTGGAGAAACCATAGCCTTGACTAGACGGAACTTAGTCGGCAAAGTAATATCTCTGCTTTTCAATATGCTATCCAGGTTGGTCATAACTTTTCTTTCAAGGAGTAAACATCTTTTAATTTCATGGCTGCAATCACCATCTGCAGTGATTTTGGAGCCCGCAAAAATAAAGTCTGACATTGTTTCCACTACTTCCCCAACTATTTCCCATGAAGTGATGGGACTGGATGCCATGATCTTCGTTTTCTGAATGTTGAGCTTTAAGCCAACTTTTTCACTCTCTTCTTTCACTTTCATCAAGAGGCTTTTTAGTTCCTCTTCACTTTCTGCCATAAGGGTGGTGTCATCTGCATATCTGAGGTGATTGATATTTCTCCTGGCAATCTTGATTCCAGCTTGTGTAGTTCTTTATAATTTATCTTATACAGTTCTTGCATGTATTATTTCATGTAAACTCATGATGGTCCATTTTTATTCCATGTCATGGATGAGGAGAGTGGTTACAGGGCTCACCCTAGGTCAGGGAACACAGAGGGGGAATTGCTGGCAGAGTCAGAGTGCCGTCCTAGGTACTGTGCTCTGTGTGGAGCCTAAGAACACTGCTCCTGTCACATGGTAGCCAAGGTTGGGCCAGTCACCGAAGTTCACAGGGAGGCAGAACCTCACTTTTGTATTGCAGTCCTGCCACTGGCTCAGGTCACCTCTACAGAAAAAAATACATTTCTTAATTCTCATTCCATTTTGACATTACTTCTGCATCCTCTTAGGAGGATAAACTGTCAGATTATCAGTTTTTTGAATGTGCAAGCATCAGGTATCAATGTATTGTTCAGAGCTGTAACACTGGGAGCATTAAGTCAACAAGGTATTCACTCTACTAGAGCAGAATTCATTCATCTGAAAAGAAAACCCAACATCCAGAAAAAGGTGCTTCCACATCACATTCTCTTGAACTTGTAGCTCAGATGAGCTGATCACTGTCTGATTGACTATTTTGGATGATCCTTGAAATAGTAGAGAAAGTACCTTTTAGATACATAAAGCTAAAGGGGGGCAGTAGTTTGCTAGGGCTGCCATACAAAGACCAAAGAGTAGGTGACTTATAAAACAGAAACTTATATCCTCACAGCCCTGGAGGTTGAAAGTTTGAGGTCAAGGTGTCAGCAGGGTTGTTTCCCTCTGGGGTCTCGCTCCTTGTCTTGGAGACACCATCTTCTCTCTGTGTCTCACATGTTCTTCCCTCTGTGTGAGCCTGTGTCCTGGTCTGTTCTTATGAGAACTCCAGTCTGTTAGATTAGGACTCACCTATATGATTTTGTTTTAACTTTATTGCCTCTTTAAAGATGCTGTCTCCAAATACAGTCACATTCTGAGGTACTGTGTGGTTTAGGACTTCAACATGTAAAATTGGAGGTGAGAGGGTAACAGGCAAGAAGGCCAGGGGTCTCCAAAAGGAGGAAGTAGGCTGCAAGTATCAGATATTTTTTATCTCTCTCTTAAGCTGTAGGAGGAAACAAACAACTAGTGTTATGTTTTTCCCCTTCTCTGTACAAATTTATATCTGCAGAAAAAGAAATGCAAAAAGGCAAAATGACTGTCTGAGGAGGCCTTACAAATAGCTGTGAAAAGGAGAGTAGCTAAAAGCAAATGAGAAAAGGAAAGATATACCCATTTGAATGCAGAGATCCAAAGAATAGCAAGGAGAGATAAGAAAGCCTTCATCAGTGATCAATGCAAAGAAATAGAGGAAAGCAGTAGAATGGGAAAGACTAGAGATCTCTTCAAGATAATAAGAGCTATCAGGGGAACATTTCTTGCAAAGATGGGTACAATAAAGGACAGAAATGCTATGGACCTAACAGAAGCAGAAGATATTAAGAAGAGGAGGCAAGAATACACAGAAGAACTATAAAAAAATCTTCATGACCCAGATAATCATGATGGTGTGATCACTCACCTAGAGCCAGACATTCTGGAATGCAAAGTGGAGTGGGCCTTAGAAAGCATCACTACGATAAAAGCTAGTGAGGAGATGGAATTCCAGTTGAGCTATTTGAAGCCCTAAAAGGTGATGCTGTGAAAGTGCTGCACTCAATATGCCAGCAAATCTGGAAAACTCAGCAGTGGCCACAGGACAGGAAAAGTCAGTTTTCATTCCAATACCAAAGAAAGGCAAGAGCAAAGAATGCTCAAACTACTTCACAGTTGCACTCATTTCACACGGTAACAAAGTAACGCTTAAAATTCTCCAAGCCAGGTTTCAACAGTATGTGAACTGTGAACTTCCAAATATTCAAACTGGATTTAGAGAAGGCAGAGGAACCAGAGATCAAATTGCCAACATCCGTTGGGTCATCAAAAAAGTGAGAAACATCTGCTTTATTGACTATGCCAAAGCCTTTGACTGTGTGGATCACAACACACTGCTGGAAATTCTTCAAGTGATGCGAATACCAGACCACCTGATCTGACTCCTGGGAACTCTGTAGGCTGGTCAGAAAGTAACAGTTAAAACCTAACGTGGAACAACAGACTCGTTCCAAATCAGGAAAGGAGTACATCAAAGCTGTATATTGTCACCCTGCTTATTTAACTTATATGCAGAGTACATCATGAGAAATGCTGGGCTGGATGAAGCACAAGCTGGCATCAAGATTGCTGGGAGAAATTTCAATAACCTCAGATATGCAGATGACACCACCCTTATGGCAGAAAGCAAGGTACTAAAGAGCTTCTTGATTAAAGTGAAGGAGGAGTGAAAAAATTGCTTAAAACTCAACACTCAAATAACGAAGATCATGTCATCTGATCCCATCACCTCATGGCAAACAGATGGGGAAACAATGGAAACAGTGACAGACTTTATTTTTGGGGGCTCCAAAATCACTGCAGATGGTGACTGAAGCCACGAAATTAAAAGATGCTTTTTATGACCAACCTAGCACATTCAAAAGCAGAAACATTACTTTGTCAACAAAGGTCCATCTAGTCAAAGCTATGGTTTTTCCAGTAGTCATCTGTGGATATGAGAGTTGGACTATGAAGAAAATTGAACCCCAAAGAATTGATGCTTTTGAACTGTGGTGTTGTAGAATACTCTTGAGAGTCCCTTGGACTGCAAGGATCTCCAACCAGTCCATTCTAAAGGAAATTAGTCCTGAATATTCATTGGAATGACTGATGCTGAAGCTGAAACTCCAATACTTTGGCCACCTGATGTGAAGAACTGATTTATTTGAAAAGGCCCTGATACTGGGAATGATTGAAGACGGGAGGAGAAGGGGATGACAGAGAATGAGATGGTTGTATGTCATCACCAACTCAATGGACATGAGTTTGAGTAAGCTCCAGGAGTTGGTGATAGGGAGGCCTTGCGTACTGCAGTCCGTGGGGTTGCAAAGAGTAGGACAGGACTGAGGGACTGAACTGAACTGATGCACATTTAAAAAGAGGTTTCTTTTAAAATTCTGTTTGCCATGAAGATGCATGGTTCCACCTGAAGTTAACTTTTCTCAAACATTGAGCTAACCAATGCATTTTTCTTATTGAAATGTTTGTCTTAAGCTATGCTAATGAACTATATATTTACCCTAGACTCTGTCTTCAAGTCAGTTCCACCTAAGACTCAGAACAGACTTGACAAACCAGTATGTTTTCCTCATGCAAATATTCTCTTAAGCTATGTCAGTGAGACTATATTTGCTTCAAAACCTGAGTTTCCTCGATTTATGTCAATCATTTTATGGCCAGGGACAATTCACCTTGTGCCAATGTTATCTCAAAATGCATGTTGTGTGTGAGGGGCTTGGTGCCAGTCTCTGAGTTTTGAGACATTTCCTTTCTCTAATTAGCAGACTGCTAGTAGCTATATGGATCTTCCCTGTAGCTCAGATGGTAAAGAATCTGCCGGCAATGAAGGAGACCTGAGTTAGATCCCCGGGTTGGAAAGATCGGGGTTAGATCCCTGGGTTGGAAAGATCCTCTGGAGAAGGGAATGGCAATCCACTCCAGTATTCTTGCCTGGAGAACCCCATGGACAGAGGAGCCTGGCAGGCCACGGTCCATGTGGTTGCAAAGAGTTGGACATGACTGAGCGACTAACACTGCTACTACTAGTAGCTATATACCATCCGCCTAAAGACTAGCAGGGGGCACTCTTGCTGCCCCCTTCTGATATCTATGTCAGAAGCTTTCTCTATCTCTTTTATACTTTAATAAAACTTTATTACACAAAAGCTCTGAGTGATCAAGCCTCATCACTGGCCCCAAATTGAATCCTTCTCCTTTGGAGGCCAAGAATCGTGGCACCTTTCATGGTTCAGCGATAGCCTTTCAGAGGGGACACAGTTCAGCTCCAAGAATAAATGCCTGCCATCCATTCTGTTCTGTGATGAAGCAGATCAGGGTGAGGTTTTTAGAAATTTCTTTGTTCCCACTGTGTAACAGAGGTGTTATTTTGTCTATTCATGAAATCATCTAATACAGCCCAGAAGCTATAAAATTCTCATATCCTAGCTCTAAGAGCCTGGACCAGTTTGAATAGATGGAGGAGGCACTTAGCATCCATATGGCCTTTTGTCCCCCAAGGTCTCTGAGCCTCAGGTCCTCACCTGTGTGTAGAGAAGAATTACAGCCCTGTTGTCTTCTTCACATTTATCACAGGGATCAGATGAGAGAGCACATGCTTAAGTGCTTTGAGAATATAGAGAGTTTTATGGTATAAAAGTGGGATCATTTGGTAAAAGTATGTGGATAGAAACCTTGCCCCCCAATAATAAAACAAATATACCCATAGTTCTAGGTCACTTTTGAAACTCTGAATCAGGGGTCCCCAACTGCTGAAGATCCTTTGCAGTATTCAGGTATTTCAGACCATGAAGCAAAGTCCTTTTCAGTTAAAAGTTGTTAAAAGTAATATTTTCTTTATAAAAAATTATATGGAGGAGAATTATGGAGAATGGAACCAGATGATTTTGGAAAGAATGTTAAGCAGTAGAAAATGAATTTTCTTTTGTTCCTTTAACTCTTCTTAGTTTAACCAAAAGAGTACATGCATATATAATCACAAAATATGTCTAGCTTAAGAAAATGGAGGAGGGTGATGATATGCAATTAACCACTGCCCCCCCCCCCGACACTCCCACCAAAGGCCTTATTCTTAAATGCTTCCATTACAATGGAAATAGCCTCAGATTTCAGCCAGTGGGCCCAAGCATTCTTGGAAGGTTTATTTTTCTCCTTAAGTGACATTTAAAAATATAGCATTTCATATTCAGAGCAGGATATGCTAGCAACAAGAGAGTAAGAAAGTGCACTTACTATGAAGGTAAATGTCCTAGTGCTTTTCTGTTTCGTGTGTGAAGTTCATTCTCTCTCGTGATAACTTTGCTTACAGCGCCCACAAATGCACTCACAATCAGGTTCTATAAAAGAGAACTGGAATCATGTGTCTAAGCAACCCAGTTTGTGACATGAGTCAGCCTCTGATAGACTATACATTTTCTGTTTTCAAGACTCAACAGAAACTTTTCACATTCTTCTTTGAGGAAAGAGTTACACTTGAAGTTGTTTTTTGCCCAAACATGTTCAGAGATGTTTCACAAGCCTGGACATTATTTTATTTTGTTATGTGCATCTGTAAGGAACTGAGAGACAACACAGCTACTAAAAACTGATGATTGTGGAACTTGACAGCACTTTATTTCCTTTGCGTTCTGATTATACACTGAGAAAACCTGTATCTCTTCCAGTTCAGCTAGAATTTGGTAGAATTCAAGAGCTCAAAGGTCTGGCACAGATCTGTCCTATTATTGGGTATCATCTTACATTTTAGAGAAGTCTCTTGGTTGAGTGATTGTTAAAACATTTGATTTTCTTTTCATTCTTAGGACCCACTATCCACAGATCACATTTCTATAGGACCTATAACTGCTTTGCCACACAAATTAAACACCAGGATATTTCATTCATATATGCCAGTGTTTCAGTGCTTATCAATCAAAGTTTATAAAATATAAAGGTAATAACCTGATATTAACATCCAAATCTGTTGTGCTCCTTTTATGTGTGAAAATGACAAACCCTGTTCAGATGCTAGATTTCCTATCCTCTTTGTTACCTTGTTTTTAATTTATTTCAGGGAATAAAATGATTCTGTGTATCAATTTACTGTAGTGATAAAGCATATCTGTGAATCAGAATGATCAGATATCTAGTAGATCTACAGATTACTTGGCATTACGTCCAGCCCCACTGAGGGTTTTAATGGGGCTACTTCCTCCATAGAATAAATACAGCCCTGGTTTTCTAAAACTGTGTCTCCAATAGTAATATGATTGCTTCACATGAAGAAGGAAACCTAGAAATGTGTTGTCTTAGGAGGAGGACTTTAAAACTTTTTAACATGTTGTTTTTGTCTTTTTCTCCCTCAGGTGTACTTCAAAAGGAGACAGCCAGATGTTACTCACAGTGACCGTGTGGTTATGAATGTTTCCAGTGGATAGCCCTCAGCCTTCACAATTTTTGAGTCAACACTGTGATTCTACCATGAATTCAAGTCTATTCTAAAGGCTTTTATCCAATAGGTTTTGCACTGCATAAACTATATTCTACTTTTTTTTTTTTTTTTACACCAGCAACAAATATTTACACATGACAAAATGTGAGTTCTCCAACCTCAATGATTTCAAGCTCGTGAAAAAGGATTTATTATGTCTATGGGGTCGCACAGAGTCGGACATGACTGAAGCAACTCAGCAGCAGCAGCAGCAGCAGCAGCAGCATGTTTATTTAAATGTTATATTACTTACTTTCTTATCCAAATCAGAGGTGCAGGCCACCAATAAAAGCTGTCTCCCAGGTTTTGTGTCTTGAGAGACTCCAAAGCCAAACTGATTTCCTAAGATTTGAGACAAAGTTGTCACAGATTTTTTTTTTTTTTTTTACTGTTCCTAGAATTACCTGTTACTTTCCAATTATATCAGGGATTCTGTTTACTTGAAGACTGTGTGAAGTTGCTGTTTTGTGTCCACTTCCTTTAACATGACTAGGATCCATTTTTCTGCTAAAAGACCTCTGGTTAAAATGCTACAGAGAAAAGTGATAGGAAAAACATATAATATACTATAGTTTAAGTAATCCCCCCCAAATAAAAAAGAATATATGGTTAAGTACAGAAGGACAATATATGTTCTGAAAGAGAAGGAAGAGAAAATATGCTTTCTCAAAATAGGAGCCCTTCTAGGGGATTTGCTAATGAGGACAGACGTGTGCTAGACTGTCTTCTAGATAGAGGATTTTACTTTATTTTTTACATTACAAATTGTGGTAAAGTATGTGTAACATAAAATTTACTGTATAACCATTTTTAGTCACACAATCCAGTGGCATTAATCGCATTCACAGTGTTGTGCAGCCACACTGTCTGGTAACTTTTGGTAATTATGTGCTTCCTCTTCAGTGTGTTATTTCTGCAGAGTCATTTTGATAAGTTTTATTTTTCTAGGAGGAATCTGTTTCCTGTGAGTTTTGAGCTTGATTGGCATAAATTTATTCACAATATCTTATATGTTTAATATCTGCAGCATCTCTAACTGTGTTCTTTTGGCTTTTTAATTTTCTTTTAGCCTTTTTTTATGAATAGTCTTGCATAACTTTTTCCTGTTTTCAAAGAATCACCTTTCTGCTTGATTGATGCTCTCTTTTTCCCTTAGTTCATCATATGATTCTCTCCTTCAACTTTTCCTTAACTTTGAGGTTTTTCCTCTAAATTCTTAAATTGAAAAGAGATTATCAACATTCTTATTTTTCTAATATAAGTATATAAAGCTGAATTTTTTCCCCTAAGATCCACTTGAGCTGCAACCTGCAAGTTTTGGTACTCACCACCATCAATAGCCATTGTATTTTCTAATTCCTAATTTAATTCATTAATATATCTTTTACCCATGAGTTATTCATAAGTATAATATTCTCTAAATTTCAAATGCTAATGGACTTTTTAAAATTAGATCCAGCCATGTGGAACTGCTAACGTTCAATCTTTTTATAAGCTATAAAGTGGCAGGTTCATACGGATCAACATATAGTTTTCTTTTGTTTTTAATATATAACTTAATTTAATTTGGTCAGACAACATTAGATTGTGAAGTTTAAACCAAAGGTAACCACATTCACACTAAAGGTCCTTGTTTCTACCATTTTGTATTTTATTGGAAGGGTTTTAAAATGTTATAAGTACATGTGTAACCAGTAATTTTCAATAATAATCCTCCCCAAATACTGGAATGTTTTCTGATACGTGTTGCAGGCTGGCTCTCTGGGATGCAGACTCAGATGGAGTTTAGTGCTTGGATGTGTATCGGGGTTGCCCTTGGGGTCCACACTGTGGAATCAGGAGGGAAGAAACAGGGTAAGGCAGCAGGAAGGATCAACCTGGATCACTGGCCAGATGACCTGATGCCGGGGTCCAGCCCCGGTGGATCCAGGGAATTCGAAGGTGGAGACGGCGTCGGCGTCATTGGAAAATTACAGATATAGAGAGAGATTAAAAACGGATAGTGTAGTAGGAAGATAGTGTAGTGGAGAAAAGGAGGCTAAATCCAGATGGGAATCCAGCCTGAGAAACGGGACAAGAAAGAAGCGACATGGTGGAACCAGTCTTTCCGGAAACTGATCCGATTTCTTTATTTTGGGGTTTGCTTATATACCTTCTGTTACACATAGGGATGAATATAGAGTCACGCTGGGGTCTTAGGGACATTACATCATCTTCTGGCCATGAGTGAGACCTGCTGACATTCTATGATCCTTTCTTTCTGATAACCAAAAACCTTATTTCTTCCAAGGGTGTTTTTTCTTAAACCAGGCACCACCCTCCAGATAAAGTTGCATTCCTATAGGGTGAGGGTGTAGTGAGTTACAATCAAGAAAGGAACTTATTTAACCCAAGGTTAACAGGATTAATCTTAAAGGTTAATACCTATCTCTCCTATATGCTTAAAGGTTAATATTTATTTCTCCTATATGTTAGTTATATTCATTATAAGGGCAGGGAACGTGGAGATTTAGCAGCAAACATCAACCCAACAAATGAAAATCCTTTCACCAATCCTCCCCTTAAGATCTAGTCTTAAGATAGTGATCAAGTTACATTTTTACATGGCAAGGACACAGTGATTTATAACAAAGCACAGTGATCTATTACAAAAGAGAAAATCCATTAACTCAAAAAGTCTAGTATTGCTAACATCAAAAACTACTATATTTCCTTTTCTATATTCCAAATACATTGATTAATATATTCCCAGGTGCCTAAGGATATGGAGGCCTGGCGGCAATCATTGACTCAACAATGAGAAAAAGCCCTATGCTAATTAAGACTCTCAAAATACTCCAAAACTCTCTGTGCTGTTTATGGTTAAGAAGTAGTAAACAATCATGTGGCAGGAGTATGGATAATCCTGTCACACAAGCTAGTCTGTCAGCAGAGAGGTTTGACCTGAGACATCCTTGTCCCACCCAGAGCAGGGAATTAGCAGCAATCATTGGCACAACAAATGAAAAAACCCTTCACCAATATAATTCCTAACCAACACACTATACTAATAATTTCTAACTCACCAAAAGAATTTGCCTTTAGTAAATCTAAAACATCTCTTGCCTCTCAGATTGGGAGGCTGTAAACAATCACATGTGGCCGGACGAACCTCTACAGGTGGGCTAGATAACCTTCAGAGGAGTCCGCAAGCTGAAACACTCTTGTCACGCCCAGGAATTTTTATAGCCTTGGAGCTGCACGTTTACTCCTTCTCCGAGAGAAACGGTTATGGGGGAGAGCCCCCCGTAAAGTCAGAAGTGTAGGCGAGAGCATAAAACAGACTCTGGTTTTGGGGTAGATGCTCGGGAACAGGGGGTTTCCTGAGGCTTGATCACGCCTTTGCGTATGCCAAGCCTCTTTCCTCATGACCTTTGCCATGGGCGGAGTTCCTCACGCTGGCCCCCAACAACCTGAGCTGACTCCATGGGAGTTTGGAGTGATGATGGCCCCTCAGGGTTGTCCTGACACATCCAATGACCAGGCTTTTATACTTCCACCCGGATGGGTCATTGCACGCAGGCTGCCCCCAGAGGGGCTGGTGGTTTAAGGTTGCCCACTGGCAGCACTTACAGCTGCTGGACAACAAGTTCTTGAAGGGAGGTCAGGACAGCACGTCTCCATGTCCCCTCTCGGCATGTATCACAGCTCCAGAGGTAGGTGTTGAGGGTGTACTGTGGGGGAAACTCTTGATGACTGATATCTAAGTCAAAATGATGACTCAGTGATTCTCCTGAATACCCTCTGGTCTAAAAAATAGAGGAGAAGGTCCATGTAGGGGAGATATCATCATTGTCCAGGGTCAGCCCAGTTGTCGCCTCTTCTAGAAAGTCACATTAAGATCAGTCATCATCCTAGGTAACTCGGATTTGTGTGTTACCCTGAGAACCTCTCATGTTAAACTGAACCATACTTGGTTAGTGTCCTGTTCTCACCATCTTGAGATACTTTATTTTTAAACAAGGGGCCTGTTCTTTCTGTTGTGCATGTAGCCTGTCCTGACGGTGAATGTTCACACGTGGTCTATTTTCTCACTAAACTAAGTGAGAAAAAGACTTGAAACTGCGCCCTGTTCACTGATTATGGCTTCCAGCAGAGTGTCTATGCACAGAGGTTGCTCAGTAAATGTTTGCTGAATGAATAAATGATGACTGAGAGCAAGCCTTCCTTCTCAATGTTATAATTTTGAGATTTTAAGAGGTAGCCTGGGATAACAGAAAGCCCTGGTTTTTGAGCCAGTCACACTGATCTGTCAGTTTTTTCTCTACTACTCACTAGCAGTGTGGGTGTGGGCAAGCAGCAACCAGCCAAGGTGCCAGGACATTAGAATGGCACCATCCTTGACAAAATAGGCTTTGGACATCCTACAGCCACGTAGTCTTAGTTACATGCTCGGGTAAGCATCTCAACCTCTGAATCTCAGTTTCTTTGTCTGAAAAATGAATATAGTTTCTGTTCTTGAACCATCGCTTTAGTTGGGATGATGGGTGAACTAAGAGCATTCAAAGACACAGGGTGGAATCACTGACCTTGGAGATTCTTATCACCAGGAGAGGAGAACAGGATGGGTGTGTATGAAGGACATTTGTAGGCTGTAGAAGATATATTTGAGGAGTTCTTCATCTGATGGCTTAAACCAAACTGCTCCTCCTCCACATGTAGTTAAAATGACACAAGCACACAGGGAGAAGCACAAGCTCTGGAGTCAGGGACAAATACTGGCTTCTCTGGGCACTGGCTGGGTTTGGATTCAAGTTCTGCTACCTGGTAAGTGTGGGCTCTTAGGGTTGGGAAGCCCACTGTGGTTCAGTGTCTTTGAAAGTTGAGGTGGGGATAGTATGATTCACAGAGGCTACTGCAAAGATTAACTATGAGAGTGATACACCCAGTGTGGTCTGTGCACTAGTGTCAGTCCCTGACCTGTTTGTAACCTGGTTAGAAGTAAGTACAGGAAATTCAAGAAAGCTAGAAACTCACAACCATCTGTATTGCTGTGACATCCACCTTAAGGATGGGTGGGATCATGAACACCCTGGGGACCAGTGTGAGGGTTGCACTATGGGGGGGAAGGGCACATGGCTGAGCTGCACAGTAGCCATGCACAATGGATCACTGATTAGGTAGCAATGGGCTGAAAACATAAAATTAGATAAAACTGATATTTAACCCCAGACAGGTAAGAAACAATGCGGGATATGCTCTTGAACAATGCTGTATATGTGATTAGCTGTCAGTCAGTACTACCCTTTCTAGCACTATCCTCTTTATTGTTACAGTTATATTTAACTTAAAATTAGAGCACACAGGCTTTCAAAAGGCCCTACGATACATTATCATATTCTCAGTTCAGTTCAGTCACTCAGTCGTATCCAATTCTTTCTGACCCCATGATCTGCAGCACTCCAGGCCTCCCAGTCCATCATCAACTCCCAGAGTTTACTCAAACCCATGTCCAATGAGTCAGTGATGCCATCCAACCATCTCATCCTCTGTCGTCCCCTTCTCCTCCTGCCCTCAATTTTCCCCAGCATCAGGGTCTTTTCAAATGAGTGATCTCTTCACATCCAGTGGCCAAAGTATTGGAGTTTCAGCTTCAACATCAGTCTTTCCAATGAACACCCGGGACTGATCTCCTTTATTTTATTATTATTATTTTTGTTGATGTACCATAGGATGTGACTTTATTTTTTCAAGTAAGTTTAGGATGGACTGGTTGGATCTCCTTGCAGTCCAAGGGACTCTCAAGAGTCTTCTCCAACACCACAGTTCAAAAGCATCATTCTTCAGTGCTCAGCTTTCTTTACAGTCCAACTCTCACATCCATACACGACCACTGGAAAAACCATAGCCTTGACTAGATGGACCTTTATTGACAAAGTAATGTCTCTGCTTTTGAATATGCTATCTAGGTTGGTCATAACTTTCCTTCCAAGGAGTAAGTGTCTTTTAATTTCATGGCTGCAATCACCATCTACAGTGATTTTGGAGCCCCCTAAAATAAAGTCAGCCACTGTTTCCACTGTTTTCCCCATCTTTTTGCCATGAAGTGATGGGACCAGATGCCATGATCATAGTTTTCTGAATGTTGAGCTTTAAGCCAACGTTTTCACTCTCCTCTTTCACGTTCATCAAGAGGCTCTTTTGTTCTTCTTCACTTTCTGCCACAAGGGTGGTGTCATCTGCATATCTGAGGTTATTGATATTTCTCCCAGCAATCTTGATTCCAGCTTGTGCTTCTTCCAGTCCAGCATTTCTCATGATGTACTCTGCATATAAGTTAAATAAGCAGGGTGACAATATACAACCTTGACATTGTTCCATGTACAATTCTAACTGTTGCTTCCTGACCTGCATACAGGTTTCTCAAGAAGCATGTCAGGTGGTCTGGTATTCCCATCTCTTGAAGAATTTTCCACAGTTTATTGTGATCCACAGTCAAAGTCTTTGGCATAATCAATAAAGCAGAAATAGATATTTTTTCTGGAACTCTCTTGCTATTTTGATGATCTAGCGAATGTTGCCAATTTGATCTCTGGTTCCTCTACCTTTTCTAAAACCTGCCTGAACATCTCGAAGTTCATGGTTCACGTATTACTGAAGCCTAGCTTGGAGAATTTTGAGCATTACTTTACTAGTGTGTAAGATGAGTGCCACTGTGCGGTAGTTTGAGCATTCTTTGGCGTTGCCTTTCTTTGGGATTGGAATGAAAACTGACCTTTTCCAGTCTTGTGGCCACTGCTGAGTTTTCCAAATTTGCTGACATGTTGAATGCAGCACTTTTACAGCCTCTTCTTTAGGATTTGAAATAGCTCAGCTGGAATTCCATCACCTCCACTAGCTTTGTTCATAGTGATGCTTCCTAAGGCCTACTTGACTTAACATTCCAGGATGTCTAGCTCTAAGTGAGTGTGAGTGATCACACCATTGTGATTATCTGGGTTGTGAAGATCATTTTTGTACAGTTCTTCTGTGTATTATTGCCACCTCTTTTTAATATCTTCTGTTTCTGTTAGGTCCATACCATTTCTGTCCTTTATTGTACCCATCTTTCCATGAAATATTCCCTTGGTGTCTCTAATTTTCTTGAAGCTATCTCTAGTCTTTCCCATTCTATTGTTTTCCTCTCTCTCTTTGTGTTGATCACTGTGGAAGGCTTTCTTATCTCTCCTTGCTATTTTTTGGAATTCTGCATTCAAATGGGTATATCTTTCCTTTTCTCCTTTGCTTTTCATTTCACTTCTTTTCACAGCTATGTGTAAGGCCTCCTCAGACAGCCATTTTGATTTTTGCATTTCTTTTTCTTGGGGATGGTCTTGATACCTGTCTCTTGTACAATGTCATGAACTTCCAGCCATAGTTCATCAGGCACTCTGTCTATCAGATCTAGTCCCTTAAATCTATTTTTCACTTCCACTCTATAGTCATAAGGGATTTGATTTAGATCATACCTGAATGGTCTAGTGGTTTTCCCCACTTTATTCAATTTAAGTCTGAATTTGGCAATAAGGAGTTCATAATCTGAGCCACAGTCAACTCCCAGTCTTGATTTTGCTGACTGTATAGAGCTTCTCCATCTTTGGCTGCAAATAATATAATCAATCTGATTTCCATGTTAACCATCTGGTGATGTCCATGTGTACAGTTTTCTCTTGCGTTGTTGGAAGAGGGTGTGTGCTATGACCAGTGCGTTCTCTTGGCAAAACTCTATTAGCCTTTGCCCTTTTTCATTCTGTACTCTAAGGCCAAATCTACCTGTTACTCCAGGTGTTTCTTGACTTCCTACTTTTGCATTCCAGTCCTCTGTAATGAAGAGGACATCTTTTTTGGGTGTTAGTTCTAAAAGGTCTTGTAGGTCTTCATAAAACCATTCAACTTCAGCTTCTTCAATGTTACTGGTTGGGGCATAGTCTTGGATTACTGTGATATTGAATGGTTTGCCTTGGAAATGAACAGAGATCATTCTGTTGTTTTTGAGATTGCATCCAAGTACTGCATTTCAGACTCTTTTGTTGACTATGAGGGCTACTCCATTACTTCTAAGGGATTCCTACCCACAGTAGTAGATATAATGGTCATCTGAGTTAAATCCACCCATTGCAGTCCATCTTAGTTCGCTGATTCCTAGAATGTCAATGTTCATTCTTGCCATCTCCTGTTTGACCACTTCCAATGTGCCTTTATTCATGGATATAACATTCCACGTTCCTATGCAATGTTGCTCTTTACAGCACCAGACCTTGCTTCTATCACCAGTCCCATCCACAACTGGGTGTTTTTTGTTTTGTTTTTTTCTTTAACTCCATCCCTTCATTCTTTCTGGAGTTATTTCTCCACTAATTTCCAGTAGCACATTGGGCACCTACCGACCTGGTGAGTTCACCTTTCAGTGTCCTATCTTTTTCCCTTTACATCCTGTTTTGAAGTTCTCAAAGCAAGAATACTGAAGTGGTTTGCCATTCCCTTCTCCAGTGGACCACATTCTGTCAGACCTCTCCACCATGACCCATCCGTTGGGAGGGCCCACAAGGCATAGCTTCATTTCATTGAGTTAGACAAGACTGTGGTCTACATGATCAGATTTTTAATTGCATTAAAAAGTGAGAAATAAGTAAACTTCTATTTAAGTGTAAAGGGTTTGTTTCAAGTCTAAAAACAATACTGTGCATGTATTTTTTTTACTG
The DNA here is from genome assembly GCA_006408505.1 of Damaliscus lunatus. NCBI lineage: Eukaryota > Metazoa > Chordata > Mammalia > Artiodactyla > Bovidae > Damaliscus > Damaliscus lunatus. The sequence continues at coordinate 845 of SJXP01002936.1, read as the reverse complement.
ATTCTATTCTTGAATCAGCAGCATGGTCCTAGGGTTGAAGAAGATCCCTGGAAGCAGAACAGACCACTTTTAAACCTTCAGAGATTTTTAAAATACAAGGTTTTAAGTGTAAGCTATTAATTTTCCTTTAAAAGCAGAAAGACTATGAATTAACTGAGTTTTTGTTCTTTAAACCTAATGTTCTAACAAAAGTTTTATTTATTTTTTTTTTCAAAAACTAAAACAGCAATGTGTGTTGAAAACAGGGAGAAATATATATTTATTTGAATTTAGACCTAAAAAATAACACTACTAGTAGGAATCGCATGCCCCAGCCCTGTGAGACCTCCATCTGCACTCCAGGTCGATCTGACTTGCCTTAGGAGTCAAGCTGGGATTGTGTCATTTATTTATTTATTTATTTTAAATAAGAACCAAGGTTAAGACTTAGACACACTGGGAATGTTCTACAAGTAGTTCACATTGGATGGTAGTTCACATTGGATGGTTCTGACTAAATTCACTCTTTTACTCAGCAACCATGCTCACAAATATCCATCCCAATAGGTGGAAGCCTTGGGTATTCCAAAACACTGTTTGATCCAAAAGTGTATCATATTTAATTCTGGAGGACATTACATGAAAAACATTCTTAAAATTAAATTTTGCAGACTGCCCAGACAAAAAATGAGTCTCTGAGATGGAGTTTATCTCACACTAGAAATGTCGTAAGTAAATAATGATAAACAGAGGACTGATGGCTTTTAAACCCTACATTTTACAACATTAAAAATTTTAAAAATCCATAAGTTTATACTGATTTCTATAAGACATAAAATAGATAGTAGGAAGGGAAAGCCCTTTTT